>RJWM01009946.1:21896-65766 GCA_004363535.1 Dasyprocta punctata | reverse complement strand
GGAGGCTGAGGTAGGTGGAGCGTTGTGAGTTCGAGGCCAGCTTGGGCTACAACTCGAGCACAAGGCTGACCTGAGCTACATAGTGCGACCCTGCCTCAAAAAACTAGGGCCAGGAGTTTGGCTCAGTGGCTTAAGCGCCTGTCTGATAGATGCGAGGTTGTGAGTTCAATCCCTGGTGCCGTAAAAAAAAAAAAAAAAGAATATGTGAAAAATTCTTATCCTGCCCACCTCATACTGCAGAGACAGAAAAAGAAAAGTAATGAAGTGGAGAGGATAAAGATCAAAAAAGCAAAAGTATGAGAAAGATACTTTGTATGATCTGTGGGCTAAAATTTCTAATTGGAGATTTAGCAAAAAATAATTCCACCCATACATTATACTGCTGATATCTAGATGACTGCTTCAGTTTACAGAATTTTGGTACATAATGGTAATAACTGAACCTGCCTATGTGTTCACCAAATAATAAAAACCCCAAATAATGCACTTAAGAACATGTACTGGCTGGGGGTAGTGGGGGATCAAAATAACAAACTTTACATTTTGCCTTGGATTTAAGACTATGGAATCCACTAAGAGATCTGTATATTAAATCGTACTCATGACTACATATTTTTCCAACTGTTCCAGGAATATAACTGACAATGATAAAACCTTGGTGAAAGTTCACTGTTTAAACCCCATGTCCCACTAGGCTGTGTAGGGTAGTACAGTGAGTTAGCACTTTATCAGAACAGAAGAACTTCCACCCAGACTTAAGAACAGAGCCCCAGGGGGCTGTGGAAGACCAACTGCAAAGGACAAGGACATCCTCCTCACGTACAGCAGGAAGCCTCTGAAAATATCTGCTATAGCGGAGATGCTGAATGTCCTCCAAAGGCCATGTTGAATCCCGGGATGGTGCTATTGGGAGGGCAGAGAACCTTTAAGAGATGAGGCCTAGTGGGACCACTGAACACTGTGTTAGTCAGAGCTCTGCTACTAGTAGTGACATACCTGTATTTCATTCTCAGTCCTCTTCCTCTCTAGGTTTCTCCACTCAGCTTCTGGGCTAACATGAGGGAAGCAGGTCTGGTCTACCACATCCTTCCACCATCATATTTCTGCATTGCTGGGGATCTAAAAAGCAATGCCAGCTGACAATGGACTGATACCTCTGAAACTGTGAGCCAAAATAAATCTTTCCTTCTCTAAATTGATTTTCTCGACTTAAAAGCTAACAAAATCCCTTGGAGAGCGAATACCCAGTGACTACAGACATCTCTCTAGGGCCCACTTCTTTTTTTTTTTTTTTTTTTGTGGTACCAGGGATTGAACTTGAAAACTCATGCCTGCCAAGCAGGCGCTTAGGCTACTGAGCCAAACTCCCAGCCCTAGTTTTTTAACGCAGGATTGCACTATGTAGTTCAGGCCGGCCTTGCACTTGCGTTGTAGCCCAAGCTAGCCTCAAACTCACAACACTCCTCCTACCTCAGCTTCCCGAGTGCTGGGATTAAAGGCATGCGGCACCACGTCTGGCCTAGGGCCCACTTCTTAACAGTTCCACCACCTACCTGGGACCAAACATCTAACACACAAGCTAACAGTACTCTTTCAATGTCCAAACTACTGCTGTGGTTCAGTACAGATGGACTTATTTTAAATGTTTTATTATTATTTTAAATGTTTAAATTATTTGAAATGCAGTTGGTATAAGGGCTAACCACACATAGGTATATTTTTATCACAGTAACTCCTATGAAGCACATTATTTGCTAATTCTCCTTACTCTTCACTGTTCATTTGTTTCCCTTGGTCTACTTTAGTAATGCCTCTCTGCCTTACTGCTATCTACAACCTGATTTAGACAGGTTGTTACAGCAAAAAACACACATGCAAACATCTCCGCACTACCAGCTAGGCTGTGACACACAATATCCAGATGTGTTAAGACTTGAATGTGAGGCTGGGAGTTTGGCTCAGTGGCTTAAGCGCCTGTCTGGCAGGTGTAAGGCTGTGAGTTTGATCCCCGGTGCCGCAAAAAAAAAAAAAAAAAAAAAGACTTGAATGTGTTTTGTCAGTGCTACAATTAAACGCCAGCCTGCCTTTCCCTATTGGGTCATGAATGTGCTATAAATGTCTGAAAAAAGAGAGATTCAGGTGTACACTGTACAGCATGATGTTTCCTCTTAATTTTTATAGTTAACGTTGTTGCTGATTAATTTTAAATCTTTAAAACACTGGCACTGAATACATCTTGGGATCTGGCTTACAACTTCAATGATCAGATCCCTGGCTATCACTCCTCAGATATACATCCAGGAAAAGTCAATACTTTTCCCCTCCCCTCCAAAGGCATATACAGATGCTTCTGGACTTTCAATGGGGCTATAGCTTGATGAGCTCTTATGAGTTGGAAATACTCTAAACTGGAAATATATTGATGACTTAACCTACGCAACATCGTACTTCAGCTACACAGCTCCCTGCAGCATGTGAGTTGTTTTACTTGTGATTATATGGCTAACTGGGCACTGTCCTTGATGCTCACACAGTTAGAGACAGAGAGAGAGAGACAGCGCAGCAGGGGGAGAGAGAGAGAACCAGAGAGACAGAGAGAGAGAGAGAGAGAGAGAGAACCAGAGAGAGAACTGCCCTGCATAGCACTAGCATAGAAAAAGATCAATATTGAAAACCTGAAGTATGGCTTTCACTGAATGCATGTAACTTGCACCATCAAAGAGTACCATGGCTATCTTAGGGAAAAGCATGAGGGTGACTGATCTGTGAGCTGAACTAGCTGCTTTTCAGTGAGACATCGTTTTCCAAACTGAGATAATTGCAGATTTTGATGCTGTTCTAGGAATAATGGAGAAATCAATCTGAATACTGAGCTAATTCAGTCAAAATACAGAAAACCTCCTCTGCTGTAAGGATCCTTCAGACTGCCCTTTTCAGCTACAACCACTTCCTCTTGTCTCCAAGTCTTCCTCAACCCTGGCCACAAGAAATTTGTTCTCTATTTCAACACTAAGCCTTTCTCTTCAAGGTAAAACTTATCAAGTCATGAATTACAGGATAACTGAGGGAACCAAAGTCAAAACCCACATTCAGTAAACAGGTGAAGAAGACTCCGGGTGTATTTTAATTTTAAATAGCTGGCAAGCATTGTGCTGAAATGAAAGCATCTTGAAGCTAACTCCAAGATGTTGCTCCAGATGAAAACTGAAGTCTCAGAATTTTAAGCTCAGGTTTAACATAGCTTTCCAAGTTGAGAAAGTTCAAAATGCAAAAGACAATTTTCAGAAACCATGCAAAAAGCAAAAACAAAAAAGGCCAAACAGCAGGAAATTTCCATTAAGGCATTTTAATAGCAGCAGATAGCAACTGAATGGTCTTCTCAATACCACAATTAGACGACTTGACTTAACCACTGTCAGCATTTACTCTGGTAAAGAGAAAGAAAACTGACATTTAATTCAACCACTAATAAGCAGCCTTGGTTCTGAAGGCTAGTAGAAGTCCAAGTAAACAGTCCACCTGCTACATCAGCAGCTGGGTCAGAGTCTTCACAAGCTCCTGGAACTTTGTTTCCTCAAGTGTTCACACTCACAGAAAAAGGAATTCCTAACATTTTCTGCTTCCCAAAGATGTCCTTTTCACCAGGGTCCAGGCGGTATCTTCCAACAAAGGGAAGGTTACTCCCTCTTCGTGCTTTCTGTCGTTGTTAAGTATAATGAATACAAGCAGCTGCACAGTGTTTCCGGAGTTTCAAGTTTTCCCCATGAGTTCTACACTATGTTATTTAGAACAAATTAAATGGCCTAAGTAAAAACTACAATTATTTACACTCATGAAATTATTGTTGGTTAAGAAAGCACAGTGAAAGATACCCGAAAGATATATGAACAGAACACTAATTGCATGAGTAACATGGAGAATCAACAAAAGGGATTCTATCAAGTTTAAAAACTTCTGCACAGCAAAGAAAACAGCAAGAGTAAAGAGACAGCCTACAGAATGGAATGTTTTTTTTTTGTTGTTGTTGTTGTTGTCTTGCTAACTACCCCGAGACAATATTTGGAAAATATAAAGAATTCGAAAAGCTTAGACTCCCCTCAAAATAAAAGACCCAAACAAAAACTGGGCAACGAAAATGAAGAGACACTTCTCAGACACCCTGATGTGTTATACACATGTAACAACTCCTCACGCTCAGTGTAATCACTGTATACATGCAAACGTGCTAATAAAAATTAAAAATTGAGGCAAAAAAACCTGCATTGACTCAAATAACAAAAGCATACCTTTCTCTTCCACTACCTACTTAAAGACATCAGAGTGCTAATCTTAATAAGTATCAGCAAAAGGAAAATTCTGGAAAGTGGAAGTCAATTTTATAACTATCAGAAATGCAAAATCAAAACGCTGAATCATTTAAAAGATGAACTCTGTAGCATCTCTTTTGAATAAGAGACAACTACACCCAGACAACTGGGCTTGCTTGACTTGGCTGGATACCTAACCAGTGGCTGTCCAATGCTGGCATGCATCAGAAACACAGCAATGCACGACTACCTAAAAACGAGATGTGGAATCTAAAAAAGCTGACCTCAGGAGCACAGTGTAGAACCATGGGTACTGGAAGCTGAAGGAGAGGGGGAGGAGAGACGCTGGTCAAAGGTACAAAGTTTCAGTTAGATAGGAGGAATAGTTCTGGTGACCTCTTACACAGCATGACAACTACAGTTAATAATGTATTTGTTTCCTTTTTTTTTGGTACTGGGAATCAAACTCATTACCTCAGACTTGCCAGGCAGGTGCTGTGCCACTGAGCTATATCCCCAGCCCAATGTATTATATATCTCAAAACTGCTAAAAGATTTTAGATGGTCCCACCAGAAGAAATGACAAGTATGAGTAGTGATGAGTATGTTAGCCTAATTGGATCATTCCATGATGTATACATATATTAAAACATCATACTGCATCATATAAATATACACAATTATTTGTTAGTTTAAAAACCTGCATTTCTAACGAACTGTGAGGCGACGCTGATGTTACTACTCTGGAGACCACAATTTGAAAGTTGCTCTAAACCACCAAGATAATCAAGATTTCTGTTTTTTCTCATGAGCTGTCAGGAACTCCTTGGATAACATCACATTTGGAAGACTTAACTATCTTGTGCTTAAATAGCTATACTGCTCTTTAAAATACTTCATCTGAAGTAAAATACTTATGCAGTTCAGAGTAATTCATTGTTGAGTTGTGTATCTGAAACTCAGAATTCTAGACGCCCTTCTTCCTGCTTCACAGAAGCAGGTGTGCTCCGTATGGCTCTCAGAGCGAGAACATGTCAACTCAATTCTGGGAGGTAGTGGGGTTGTTTTAGCACGGCCTCTCCCCACAAGGTAACGAGGCTGCTTCAGAGTGGTGTCTACAAAAAAACCCATCTGCTCCTCTTCTCACATCAGCCAAGTCACAACATGAAAAAAATGGAAGTAAAGTCCTGATGTGTTCCAATTAAGTATATCTTACCTTTGGTCATAAAAACGTTCTAGAACTGGTCTAGGCACAACTCACAAGATTCTTAAGTAGAGGAGACTGACCTGATATTTGTGAAGTGTCAAAATGCCTGCTTTAGCCAGTTTCCCATCTCCTTCTGTCAGAGCTTTTATCAGAGCATGTAAGTTATTAAGTGTAACAAAATCACGTCACTATTGGTCTTTTTATCTTGCCAGAGGTGTTAGCAACACTAATAAAATAACCAAAAAATAGATGGTCAAAAGGGATAGACAAACTGAAAATTCTCTACAAAATGGACCAATGATCATACAAGATAAATTATAACCAGTATTCTACTTAACAGCAAAAATTTACTGAACAACGGTAAGATTAGAGATGGTAGTAACACACATGATCCCTGCCTTCATGGGGCTTTGCTCTCTGACAGAGAGGGCAATAGCACAATAACTGTACCCATGAAGGACTTTACGAAAAAAATTCAGCTTGCAATGAGAAGGACATAACCTATCATGGAGAAAAAGGAGGTGCCAAGAAAAGCTCCCCAATGAAACTGACCTCCATTGAGTTTAAACACAAAGAAAGAAGAGTGAGCTGGGCAAAAAGGGCGGAGGAAAGAGTAGGAGGAAAGGGCACAGAGTGCGTCTACAGAACTCAAGCACGCTACACAGGAAGAGAGGAAAGGAAGCTGAGAAAGGAGTCAGGAGCCACAGGCACAGAATCCTACATACAAGTGTCCAGGAGCATGGGAAACAGGAGGATGCGATCGTGACTGCATCCTAAAGGACCACTTTCTGCAGGGTAGATTACAGAATGGAAAGGGTGAGCAGTCCGGGAGCAACTGTGGTGGGGTGAAGGGAAATGCAGTACCGGAAGGCCAGCACAGAGGGAGAGGTAGATGGAGAAAACACAGCCGCAGTGGGTCCTAAGAGCGAATCTCTGCTGCAGGATTCTTCTGTCAAATGCCCCTAATTTCCAGACGTCTGACACACGGATCACTTAACTTGCCGAGGTGTCAGTTTCATGATTTGTGCAGGATTAAAATCTTCCCTATGTACCCCTGAAAGTCACAGCTGAGATCAAAATACCATCTCTACTTGAATAATCCTGTTTTTACATATTACTTATACACTGCTTTTTATTCTCCAAAACTCTTAGTTCCATTTCAGTTTCTGGCTAAAAAGGACCAGATGTCTCTATATTGAGCTCCCCCACCTCCAACCCTGCAAAAAAAAAACACACACAAAAAAAAAGCCAACTACAGTATATCACATTTGGTATAATAAGCAGAAAAGAATGTCTGTATTGGAACTAGTAAGCAGAACTCAAGAAATAAGTCTAAGAAAAGATGTGCAAGAACTGTATGGAAAACAGTACTAAGTAGTATGTTCAAGAGTAAAATTGCACCAGGCTTCCTCAAATGAAATCAATAAAAATTCAGTAAATACCCAGTGAGTTCTTCATAGAATTAAACAATGTAACCCGCAAATGTATAACCCAGAATCACAAAAATATAACATTGAACAAATAAGTTGTACAAGGAAAAATTCTAATATTTCATAAATACACAAAATAATATGTATTTTCATGGATTCATATACATATAATAATAACAATATAAAATTTGGATGGGAATGATAGATATCAAATTAAAAAGAATGGTTACTGAAGGAAATGAGGTTAAGGGCATGCAACCAAGGGTTTCAGTTTAAGTATAATCCTTTATTTCTCAAATGAGTGGTGGATACAAAGCTGTTTGTAAATTATTCCCTAGTCTTTAAATGCTTTCTGTATGTTTTAAATATTTTACAGAAGTACAGAATGCCTTTTATTTGACCACTTAACAGTTTGCCCCACGCATCACTCAGGCAGCACACCTTTGCTGAGGTACTGACTAACCCAGGTGATGCTTGGGCAGGTGCTTTATGTTTAAGATACATCATACACAGAAAAAGTATTCAATACATTTGACAGAATTATCAATTTTATACATCCTGTTATCTTATAAAAATTAATGAAAGAATATTCAATTTTTGGTCATCCTGTATTTAAATAACTGGGCTGGTAAGCAGTTAGAAAGCATGCTATTTATTACGTGATCTAGCTCAGTAGCTTCCAAACACCAACCCAAGAGTGACGTCAGCCATCCCGAAGTACCTGTGAAAGGCACAGATCCACAGCCTATCCCAGGGCCAGGACGCTCTGGAGAGAAACCACGTGATTCCAGTGCACGTCCACATGTGTAAACTCTTAGTAACCCCTGGCTATACTAATAGCCAATCCATTAATAAAATGTGTGATAATGAGATATTTAAATGCTTCAATATTTACTCACTTTCCACTTGATTTGTCTCGAATGGATTCTAATTTACAGGCAAAACACTACCCAAACTAACAAATACAGTTGTCTATCCATGCCCACGAAAGACTGGTTCTAAGACTCCCTCAGACACTATCATCTGCAGATCCTCAAGTTCCTTATGTAAAGTGCTGGAGTATTTGCTTAGCACCTACACACAATCCTCCCTATCATTTAAATAATCTCTGAGTTACTTACAATAACTAATATAATGTAAACACTATGTAAATAGTTATCACACTGTATTATTTTACAGACTAATGAGCAGAAAAATGTTGTGTTTATACTGAACATGTACAACTTTTTTTTCTTTCTGAATATTTTCAATCCCCACTTAGTTAAAAAGGTCATACATGCAAAAGCTAGGAATAACTTACAAAATACTTTTGTCTAATGGTCTTAGAACATAATTCCTTCATATCCTCCACAAGAAATACGCCACAGCAAAATTCCACCAGAAACAACTAAAAAGTGCCGTGTTACACACTTCTTTCCCTGAGTGGCACCTTTAAACGCCACCTTAAGTGGGACCTTTAAGAGATGGGGCCTAGTGGGAGGGAAGTCAGGTCACCAGGAATATGCCCTTGAAGGGAATCATGGGACTCCAGCTCCCTCCTCTTCCTCTCTGCTCTGCCACACACTCTGCTCTGCTATATGCTCCACACCATGATGTGCTACCTCGCCACAGGCCCAAAAGCAATGGGGACAATTGGCTATGGATTGAAACCTCCAAAGCTGTGAGCCAAAATAAACCTCTTTTCTCTGTAAACTGAGTCTCACAAATACTTGTGTTACAGGGATGGAAAGTTAACACATGGGTATTCCCTCTCTCTTTCACTCAGTAATACATTCACACACACACACACACACACACACACAACTTACCTTCCCCAAATATTGTGGAATTACAACTTACAAAACACAAAGATTATTTGGTTTGAGACAACATAAATCTACTGGGCACATTTCAAAGCACATCAACACAGAAGGACTCACTCACCGGGGCTTTCTACTCGCTTATAGTGGTAGGGGTTGATGCAGACTTCCTTCTGCTTGGAACCGAAAGGAAACTCGCAGCACTCCAGTGGTTTTAGTTCATGGTGGCTCTGAAGATCAGGCCAGCGCCACACACGGCAGTAGATGACGTGAGGCAGTCCCTTCCGGTGGGAGACCTGCAGCCTGCCGTCCAGCGAGCGGGGAATGGTGACACAGTTACTTGGTTGCCCCGGGCAGCTCAAGGCCTTTTCCAGTTCCTCCATGGCACCTTTCTTTTTCTTCAGTTTTTTCACCAAAGCATCAACAGCTTTCTCTGCCCACTTTTCTTCTTCATCGCCCTGTTTCCACCCAAGAAGTCTCTTCACAGCTGGGCTTGTGAAGGAAAACAAACTTGTCACATTCATAATGGCTGCACGAGTTATAAACTCCTCAGACAGGTGACACAAAGGGGTCTCCAAATGCAAAAAGACAGCAGGAGAGGCGTCAGTTATTTACATAGGCTTCTTCTCAGCTTCTTAGTCTGCAGTCCTGAAAAGCAGAAATTACCATTCCTAGTCTTCCTATACAGTAATCCAAAGTTAGCACCTAGAAACAAAAAAAGAGAAAAATGTTTTAAAAAAATCACCTCTTCCACAGAACTATAACTAGTTAATTAATTACTATGTGCCTGGTAACTAAGTTTTTTGGGCACAGATGGTCCCCAGTTTATGAGGATCTGACTTAATGAATTTTTGACTTTATAATGGGTTTCCAGGGAGGCAGCCCCCTCCTCAATTGAGGAGCGTCTGGGTTACAGTATGCCGTGGACTGAGCTACGTTTCCTCCAGATTCATATATCGAAGCCCCAGCCCCCAGTGTGACTGCACTGGGGCAGGTAATCCTTCACGCTGTCAGGCCATGAGAGCGGGGCTGTAACGCCTTAGGACTGGTGGTGGTCTTCAAAGAGAACCCTGCCTGAGATGCAGTAACACGTATCAGATGAAGCTTCTCCCAAACAAATGAACCAGAAAATAAAAAGTCAGTTTCTGAAAGGCATCAAAAAGCAGCTAAGAAAAAAAAAAAATGTAAAAAACCAAGTTCCTAGAAAAAGGATAAGCAAAGAAGTGAGCTGAACATTCTTCACCACTTTTCCTCTGAAGGCAGTGCCAATGCCTGTGGCATAAGCAGCAAGGGATCTAGTAGTCAAGAACAAAGCAGCTGGGAAGGGACTAAAAGCTAAAGAAGCTAAGTTGAGCTTTCAGGAGTCTCTCAGTGCCTAGGACACCCAAACAACATAGATACCCCAGAATCAGAATCACCTTAATC
Source organism: Dasyprocta punctata (assembly GCA_004363535.1). Lineage (NCBI taxonomy): Eukaryota > Metazoa > Chordata > Mammalia > Rodentia > Dasyproctidae > Dasyprocta > Dasyprocta punctata. Next base: position 55,598 of record RJWM01009946.1, on the reverse strand, counting down.
CTACACTGGATCAAAGTGATGGGTATCCCTAATGGCTTGGCCAAAAAAACAAAAAACAGTAAAACCTTCTTCTGAGAGGAGAAAGCACCATCCTGAGCCTCTATGTTTCCCCCCATGATGCACAGCATCAACCAAAGGTTACCAGGCATACAGAAGAGGGGGACTAAATGACCAGAGTAAACCAGATTGGACACAGACCTAAGATGTGGTCCAGATACAAACTTTAAAATATTAACAATTATTAATATGCCAAGAAAACAGAAGACAAGATTGAGGATTCTAACAAAGAAGCAGAATACATACAAAAGAAAGAAAAATTACTGAACTGAAAAATATAGTAACTAATGAAGACTTTATAAGGTCTGAATAGCAGGTTAGTGAAAGTAGGAAAAAAAGATTAGTGAAATGGAAGATCAGTAAAAATGTTCATACTGAAGAGTTGTTTTTTTTTTTTTTAAAAAAGGAATATAAAGAAAGCAATTGATTAGATGTAATAGGTAAATCAAAAATGGTCTAGTACCACATCACAGGAGTCCCAGAGGAAGAAAGAGAAAGCCTGTGGCTGAAGAAGTATTTTTAGTCTCTGGCCAAGGGTTTTTCAAAATTGCTACGAGACCCTAGTAACAACAAAACATAGAAATCTCAAGGTGTCATATCACGAATTGCTAAAAAACTAAGACACAAATCTTTAAAAAGACACATAACCAACAAGGTATGGTGACCCACCCCTGTAATCCTAGCTGAGACTGGGAGGCTGAAATAGGAGGATAACAAATTCAAGCCCACCCTGGGCACTTTAGTGACTTAATGTGATCCTGTCTCAAAATAAAGGCCAAAAAAGGAACATGTTAGGTCAGTGTGTGAAGGCGCTGGTTTCAATCTCTAGTATGGGGGAAAAAAAACGCACTATCTTCTCTTTAGTGAGGCTTGCAGCTAACATTTCAACAGAAACAATGGAATCAATGAAATGACACCTGTAGTATACCAAAGGTAAGTAAGTCATTGGTAACTTAAGAGTTCTATCCTTAAAGGACACACACACACACACACACCTTCAAAAATCACTGTGAAATAAAGATGATCTATAATAAGCAAATTCAGAAAGAAAAGGTTTCTAGAGGATTGGCACTAGAAGTACAAACAGGAACTCTTCAGGTCGAAGAACTCTAGGAGACTACAAAAAATCCAAACCAAAGCAAACCAAAGCAAACCAAACCACCAGTGCTCCTTAAGGGTAAAGATTAAATCTGAAGGAAAATTAATTATACAAAACTATAATAGAAAATATTTTGTCATGTTTAAAATATATAGAAAATTAACATAATGGCTAAAAGCAAAAAAAACAAAAAAGATGAGTTAGTATTCTAAGGTTCCTGTTTTATCCAGGCCATAAAGTATTAATTTTTTAATTCACGTAATACAGCAACATCTGAAAGAATAATTTAAAAACTACAGTAAGCTAATAAAGTAAAAATATGGAATTCTTAAAAATACGATTAATCCAAAGACCATAAGGACAACAGAGGAGCAAATAATAGATAAGACAAACACAAATGAAATTAGGATCTAATCTCAAAAGTGCCAACAATTATTTAACTATAAATAGATGAAAACATGACAAAAGATGAGGATGGGGTGGAAAACATTATCTAATTTACAAAAGATACACATTAAATATAGGAATACAGAAAAACAAAAGTATTGGAAAATATACATGATGTACATTCTAATCAGAAGGCCAACATAGCAATTTATTCAAAGTAAGTTTTAGAATAAGAAACATCACCAGAAATTAAGAAATGCTGAAGAACTGATTTACCATGTAGATATCACAATTTCAAATTTTTATGTGATAACAGTCTCCATATACATAAAGCAAAAACTAAAAGAATTAAAATGATAAATAGGCAAACCCACAAAATCCTACTGGAAGATTGATATGGTAACTGACAGAACAATAACATATTTAAAAACTCAATCAAACCTATATACAAAGACCAGTGGTACCCAATATTGGTTGAATATATAATACTTTCAAGTATATATGGAATATTTACCCAAATTGACCATACATAAAACAAACCTCAACATGTATCAAAGAAGTAAAATTACATAGAATACCAAGATCATTTGATCTTAGTACAACTAAGAAGTCAATAAAAATACTGTTATTGAAAATAATCATACTTGTTTAACCCATGAGTCAAAGAAATTATAGTGGAGACAAAATATTTTTAACTGAATGATTATAAAAATGTGACAAAAATACAAGATTTGGCTCTAATCATAACTAGGGGAAAATTTAGAGCTTACATTCATATATTAGAAAAAGCTGAAAATCAATATTCTTGTAAGTATATACCACAGAAGGGGAAAAACAGTGACAAACCCAAAGAAAGCACTATAGAAAGAACAGCAGAAATTTTAGAAAAAGTATACTAGAGAAAGTTTTGTATAATCAAAGTTCTCTCTGAGAATATTAGTAAAATCATACAAGCCCTTAGCCAAGACTGAACCAAAAAAGACACAACTAAGAATAACAAATAAAACGGGAGAAATCATTACTGATCCTCAAATTTTAAAAGATAATGATTTATGAACGTCACAGTAAACTGTGTATTTATGGCTATACTGTGATTATCTACATGTCTGTCGTCCTCACTAGAGAAAAATTCTTTGTAGTTTAGCTCAATACCTGGCACACAGCATATTTTCAATAAATGTTTGACAAATGACTTTACTTCCTGAAGAACTTCGAAGACCAGGTACAGAGGTCCAGTTTTATTCAGCAGGCTATAGGGCAATGGTGGCAAACTTATGGCATGCAGCAGGTTATCACTGAAAGCTCTAAGAAGTTCACCATCACTGCTGTAGGAAGTTAGTTTTCTTTTTTAAAGAACTTTATCCAAATTTCCTAATTATTCTGAGGTTGATCTTGTTTGGTTTTTAACAGAAAAGGAAAGAGAAATCAAAACCATGCTATTACAAGAGTCACACCTGGACAGAGTGTACCTATTGATATGTAAATTTACTCTTTACTAAAGATTAGTTTTATAAAAGAACAAGAAAGACAACTTTTTACTAGCCCTCTAGTAATAATTCATAGGGTCTATATTTCTTCCTGTTCTAAAGGTCCTTTTCTTCTACTCTGAAAATGGCTTTTTAATATTTTAACCAGTGATTTTCAAGTAAAGGGGGTTAAGCTTCTATCAAAATCACTTGGTGCTATTTTGAACTCTGATGGAAGTTCATTACATAAGGCAAGTGTGCTGGGGCGGAGGGGTAATAACCACTACTTCAGAGCTTTGTTTCAACTCTTCAAGATGACACACATTCAACAAAGCCCGCTAAGTGCCTGGCTCTGTGCTAGACACAGGCACACAGAGCAAAGATGTCCGATCTCCTGAAGGAGCTCAGAGTTCAAAAGGAATAGCCAGGATGCAAATAACTAGGTCTCACAAAGCAAGTTGCAACCTGCATTCCAAGCCTAGAGGACTGTGCTGAGAAGTCTTACTGGACGATCTCTAAGACCTCAGCCAGAAGAAATGCTGTGACTGTAGCAAGGTCAACCATGGGCACAGGAACAGGAGATGAGGCCCATGTACCGTGCACTTGTACACCACCAACTAAGTCCAATACAAGGTGATAAATGCTGGGAAACAAGTGCAAACAGTGCTGTGGTCTGAAGGTTTATGTGCCCACCCCCAAATTCCTATGTTGAAATCCAAACCCCCAAGGTGACAGTATTAGGAGGTGGGACTTTAGGGAGGTCATTTAGATTGTGGGGGCAGCGCCCTCAGACGTGGGATGACTGCTCTTACAAAAGACCCCAGACTAATCACTGTGAAGTTACAGTCAGAGGAGGCCATCTAAGAGGAAGTGGCCCTCTCCAGACACCTATCTGCCAACGCCTTGATGCTGGACTTCCAGACGTCAAGGACTGTAAGAAATAAATTTCTGGTGTTTATAAATCACTCAACCTGTATATTGCTACAGCAACCTCCATGGACTAAGATAAATAAAATACAGTGCAGGAAGGAGAGAACAATTAATACTAAGGACTTGAGGAAGTTTTCCAAAGAGAAAATATCAGACAAGCCTTAAAAGATGAGTGGAATCTTTCAAAGAAGAATACAGCTTATTTCATGACAGACACTGTTTAATAAGCCATTTACATCTATTAATTAGTTTAATCTTACCAACAAACTCTCTGAAGTAACGACCATCATTTTTCTCATTTAATAAAAAAGTGAGATACTGAAAAGTGGAATATCTTGTTCAAAGGTAAGTTTGCAGCAATTTGTGGCAGAGCTAAAATTTGAACCCATTTTCCTTGGATTTTTAAAACGCTTTTCTAAAATGCTACTTCTGGCAGACACATGAGAGCGACCACAGGATTAGACGGGTGGGGATGACAGGAGGCTGACGTGCAAGGCAGGGGCAGGACTGTGAAGGCCTCTGATATATCCTGTCCCGTGGAGGGGGGAGATTTTTAAATAGAGTACCGATTTATTAGGTCTAAGTACTGGAAAGACAGCTAAAGCAGCATCTTCATTTAGGAAGAGCACTCCACACAGGAAGGAAAGGAGAGGGGCCATTGGGTAGTAAATTCACAAAAGTTCTCAAAAACTAAAGTAAAAGGATCACAAATTTCTGTGTATAAACATCAAAGATGAAACAAAAGGCAGGCTAAGGACTACTTTTCATCTCTTTGAGCTAAGCATTTTTTACATACACCTCAAACATGTAACCTCCCTCAAAAGGAATGCAAATGAGGCCATGGTAGTATGGCCTTGGCTAGACAACTGATTTTTTTCTGTCCCTTTTTTGTACTTCCTGCCTTAGTTTATGTCAAAAGTTAAGTGGCCTTATCAGTTTAAAGTGCAAAATAAAAACATGAGTCAGCAAACAGAGATTTCCTTCCCTCTTGTCAAATACAAATATTTAACACTGATGAAGAAAGGCATTTATCAGTAAGGAACATCCTAAGAAGGCTTTAAAAATAACGGCATCTTTACTCCAACTGCCTTACTTTTAGGAATTTACACTAAGGAAATAATCAAAAATGGAAAGGGAAAAAAAGGTTCACACAAAGAATTTCATCAGAGATTTATAAGAGAAAAAAAAGGAAACACAATAATTGGAAAATAGTCAAGTGAGATAAATACACATGTGGCGCCTGCCTGGCAGACACAAGGTTGTAAGTTTGATCCCTGGTACCAAAAAATAAATACATGTGTGGTAAGCGGCGCGAGTGATGCAGATTCCAGGAAGAGAAAGATCAGCACCTCCCGAGAACCTGCCATGCTGGGTCTGGGAGGATCCAACCAGAAGACAACTAGGCAGCCTTCCCGGTAAGCAGCACAATGGGTTCCAGGAAGAGAAAAGTCAGCGCCTCCTACGAGCCTACAGGCGCTCAGGCTGAGAATCAACAACCCCCACTCCCCACAAGCAACCTGCTGATTTGGAGGACCAGTTAAGTTGATAGCAACTAAGGCACATAAAGCACTAAATGCTTGTACTGTTTGGTTGATTTTGCAGGCCTGGGGCCAGCAGTCTGGGTATCTCTTGGGAGGATGACAGTATGCAATGTAGCAAATAAGGGGGATTTCCTTCTATCTTGTCTTTGAGGCCCAATATTGTTCTCACTGTTTTGCTTTATTCTGCTTTTTTGCTTTATTCAATATTGTTTTGATTGGTTTTATTCTGTTTTGTTTTTGGTTTGATTTTGCTATACCTGATGGAATGGACAACCATTGTGAAGATAACAAGATATACTATAGTAGCTATTGTTTTCCTAGTATCCTACTTTGAAGTTCTGTACCAAGTCTACTGCTTTGTTTTGATTCACTTTATTCTGTTTTGTTTTTGGTGGATTTTACTATCTTTAAAATAAAATCAAAATAAATGAATAAATAAATACTATGTGTGTATTTTTTCAATGGAAAATTATGTAGCCCTTAAAATTATGCTCATGAAATGACATTATATCAGAAAAAAACCACAAGCATAATGTAAAATGGTGTATAAAGCAGGAATAACCAAAATTTTAAAAGTGGCCGAGTTTGGAAGATTAGTGTCTCCTCTACTTTTTGAATATTCTCTAGTGAAAAATTAAAAATCAACATTTTTGAAAAGCCTTCCTAAATTTATCAATTACTACAAAAAAAAAAAAAAAAAAGAGAACCCTCCCCAAATCCTCATCAATTCATGAGCTCAAGTCACATACATGCCCTACTTAGAAGTCAGACTGGACTTACAGTTCTATGAAAATAATCAAAATGTAGTTTAAAATGGGGTTCTAAATTCAGAAGTTTACAGTTGGGCATGGTGGTGCATGCCTGTAATCCTAGCATTAGGGAGGCTGAGGCAGGAGGACTGGGCTACAAAGTGAGCTCAAGGCCAGCCTAAACTGCATAGTGATACCATCTCAAAAGGCCTAAATAAATAAATAAATAAAACAAAAAATAAATTCAGAAGCTTTTCCTATGAAGTCTTACTCAGGAAAGAATTTCTACTAGTGCTACTCAAAGTTAAGTAAGAAAAACACTCTTACAATGCTCCTTACATAGCTAACTGTGCAACTTTTGTGGCATTCCTTATTATTAAAAGGAAAAAAAACCCAAAAAATTTAAAAATACTCAGCTGCTGTAACTTGCTCTGTATTTAATAGAAGCCAAATTAGTCAATGCACAACTGGCATTTTCTTTATCTTGGCCTCATCCGATCAAGAAACATGTAATTATTCAACTGTCTGAATATCCCGAATATCAACGTGCCACTCAGTACCTTATAGATCCCAGATTCCCACAAAAAGTTTTAGGAGGAAATTAATCCAATTTGTGTCTGACGATGCAGTTGGCCCTCGGTAACGATGTGTTCTTGTGTCCATCGATTCAACCAACAGCAGATAGAAGAATTTAAAAACACTGCATCTGTACTGAACATTTATACTTTCCCTTAACAGTGTAGTGCATTTACATAGAACTTACATTGTATCATAAGTCACTTAGAGGTGATTTAAACTATACAAGAGGATGTGCATCGGTTATAAACTCTATGCCATTTTATAAGGGATTTATGTATCCTGCAGACTTTGGTCTCAAGGATCCTGGAACCAATCCCTCACAGATGACTACACCTTCAATAAAACAATTGAGGGAAGGAGGCAAATATGACCAAACACCATCAGCTTCAGACGGGAGGCAGTTTTACAATTCTTGGACTGGCATGGAAAACCAACAGACCAGACAAAATGAATGACCCTATTAAATATTAATGGGATAATTAAATTATTCAAGAAGATAAACAAAACATGGATCTCGAAAAGTGATTTAAGAAAAAATCAAAGACTCATAGTACCTTTAAAAAGGCAACTGACAGAAGATAAATGATCTATTGTCAAGGAGGCAAGCGACTCATTTTTTTTCCTCCAGCTCTTGTTCTCTGGTTTATTACTCTTGTCTTAACTAACGTTGAAATACCATGGCATAAAGATCAAAAGAATTAAGGAACTAAAAGTACAGGATATTGATTAACCTTACTTTGAAACTGTTTAACAGCTGGGTAAGTTATTCAAGAAAAAAAGGGCGACTTTTATAAATTTCGTTTGATCTATTTTTTTAGGATACAAGTATTTTCGAGTAATTCAATAAACCAACTAAATATGTATTTCCAGACTTACACCACTAGCTACCTTCTTAAATAGATGAATGATCTTTTGAGTACACAAAAGAAGCAACACTTGAGCTCCCAAAGCAGATAGATCTACAGCGTGGACTCACAGTGATCATTAGCAAACTGTAATGAATTTTGAACTTCAGTGATTTTAATATATAAAAACAATTTGGTTACTTACCTCACCAGGTGCCACAAAGACGTAAAACACCTTAAAGATATGATGTATAATCAGTGTAATATTAGTATTATGGAAAGGTACATGTAAGCTATCCTAACATCCTATTTTATTTATTTTATTTTTTTTTTGAATAATAAGCATCCCTTTATTTGCTGACTGCCATTACAAAAACCAACTACATTAGCAACAAAAGTATCTTCTTGAATTGATGTCAGAGGCAGTTATCTAACATCCTATTTTAGATAGGATTCAAGCCCTGCTGAGTTAATTCTTGTCTCCTCTGAGATGTTTAAATTAAAACATCAAAAAGGCAAAAAGAGAGTATGCCAGGAGACCTGTACTATAACTTTCATTACTCCAAAATGAACTACTTTTTAACCTGCTTGATTTCACTTAGGTACTTAAATTTTAATTGCATACTTTTAACAAAGGCAGAAATGTCAAAACAGAGCCCAAGGAGGTTTTATACAGAGATCCTCTAATAATTCCTGACACTCACTGAAACCATAATTAACAGAACACTGAACACTACAGATTAAGGTTAAAAATAGTTAAAATGATGAAAGCTGCAAAAAATTTCTTCTTAGGACATAATGCCAGTAAACATTTTAAAACATAAAAAACAACCTATTATTAATTCAAGAATCACACTGAGCTTTGTTGGTAAGAGTAAGGAGAACTCACAAAGCAGTGACGAAAATTCTAATCCTAATCTTACGTTTGTAACAAATCAGCTTACTAAATTAATCAGAAGTTCAGGGCAATTGAGAGCTTGAAACTTTCAATAAACCTGAAACAGCTATTACTTTAAAATGGAACGGCAGACATGCCCATGAGACTGGCCCGTAGGAGAACGGGCCCCTGCTCACACCTCCAGATGGAGAAGCCAGCTGACGGGCAGTACCTAAAAAAGCGGTAATAAAGAAAGGTGGAGACACTGTTCAGGAACAAGCAGGAGACATCTATAAATGGTACCAGTCTACATAGTTCTTAATGAGGTGGGAGAGGTTATTGTACAACTCCTCAAGGAAGATGATAAATCTTTAATCTCAAGTCAGGCAGGAAAAAAAAAAGGACAATTTAAAAATTGCTATACAAGTCCAATACAATTACATGAATATAAAAATAGAGATGGAGCTAGCTGTTCAGTCTCAGAAAATAAAGTAGAAATGCTATGATTTGGTTTCAACAAATAACCTGCTCAAGTTCTTCTTTCCCCCAGTTACTCCAATTAGAAATTAAGTTGGTTTGAGTATCTGTATTATAGGAATAAACAGGTATTGCATCCCTTTCTCCTTTTTAAAAATAGTAGTCAACTTTCAACACTTTTCCATCTGAACCTATGTCCAATATAGCTAAGGAAGACTAACCAAAATAAGAAAAAAAAAATCCTAAAAGAAAAATGGGGGTGAATAAAAGTTCCATCCATTTCTCCTACAGATTCGAATTCATGTTCTAAAGTATTTATTTCTTTGCTAGAAAGTTAAGTTAAACTCTGCCGTCAAGTCCTCAGCAAAAAAACAAAACAAAAGAAAAAAATGTATTTAATCCAAATTCCTATATAAGCCAACTGAATATCACCAAAGAACGCTGCCAGCTCCTGGTCATGGCAGCTTCTACAACTGCACCTGGTCCACTTACTTGCTAACCTCCCAACCTTCTAAACACAAGATTGAGGATGTGTAGTATCTAGTTTACTATGTTTTCCCTTTCAAAGAAAAAAAAAATTTCCAGAGATAGTTTTCTAAGTCTAAAGAAGGGGACGGAGGGGTTAAGCTTTTGAAAGTCTGTTCAGAGCACTAACACACACTCCACATCTTCAAAGCACAGGTGCTGAGAGCCAGCCCCCTGGTCTCAGGGGAGGCTTCGGTGTCGTGCTACCGAGACTGGTGCTGCAGTACGAAGCTAGACAGAGAGTGAAGTGGCCGGGAGTCTTGGGAATCAAAAACAAAAGGAATAACGTGTAAACTTCAAATTCCAGCTTAACACTTACAAATTCATTGCAAGATGTGACATTTCAGCCAAATGATTTTAAAGTAGCATACCCTTGATAAAAAGGAAACAATGTCATAATTATGTAAATTTCTCAGGATAATTATAGTTGATACATTTAGTTGCACCAAATATACATCTTAGTATCTTTTTAATGTACTAGAAAATTAAGACAATTCCTCTTTCTTCTGGTTAGGCTCTCCTATTCATCCCTCCATCCTGACTAACCTGGGTGGTTTACAGAGCACCTAGTTAATTTCTTTTTGGTCACAGAAATTCCCTGTGGAATAGCAGGTGTCAGTTCTATTGTCTCATTAGATGATTACTACTTTAATCAGTAATTACGTTGCTAAGATTAGTGGCAAACAGAATTTGTCTTACCGTCCCCACCTTTAACAAACAACCTGGCTTTCCTCTTCTCCTCGCCATTTCCTCTAAAAGTCATACAACATTCCTTAATCCCAACAAGTCCACATTCTCGCATCATGAATGTAACGGAAAGCTGTCCTCCAGGATGCAGTGACCTTGGAGAAGACCCCTGACAAATCCCATCTATAGTCTCGTCAACTCAAATGACCAAGCGCACTGACTCCTCAAATGCAGGAAAGACCAAAGAACTGCCGGGGAGGTAGCTCAGGGGCACAGCACCTGCCTGGCAAGCACTTAGCCCTGAGTTCAATTCCCGGCAAAAAAAAAAAAAAAACACACACAACTCTCATATTTTAAAATATAATTTTATTGACTATACAAGGAAAAAAGTCTATGATAGTTGTATACTAGAATAAACTGTCCTGCTGGAATCAAGATCATCTTGGGAGTATCAATCTTACAGACTGTAAAGGCTACATGTGGTAAATTTCTATAGGTAGACAGTTGTGGAGAAGTCATCATTAACAAGCCAAACTGTTTAACTGAGCTACTATCTGACTGAAGCTTTGTACTGGTTGTTGACTCCTCACAGCAATCCTGCAAGGCATCTATCACTGTGACCCTTTCACTAAGAAATGTGAGACTCACAGGTTAAGGAATTTTCTCAATTCTAGTAAGTAGATCAAAATTTTAAACCAGTACTGACTGATAAAGTCCATTAATTAGGTTTAAAAAAAGTAATTTCAATACCAAATTCGTATGTGAAAAAAGAGTCAGCTACAAGAGGAAAAAACCTACTCCTTTATTTATTTATTTTTCTTACATAAAACTCCTGCTGTATTTCAACTTTTGGAACACATTTCTCTTTCTTCACTGACCTCGCAGGTGCTGTTTACGATGACAAACATGCACATCTGTAGGGTGGAGCCAATGTACTCAATGCAGGACAGCCTGACCCTCTCTCCCTAAATTTAGATCCTGCAGCTTAGCTCTTAATTGCATAATTTAATCAGGACCCTCTAGAAGGGAAACACATCCATATTCATCACAGGCATCAAAGGAAACATCTTTACAAGTTACATCCTTTTGCAAACCAACATATGGTCTCACGATACTCTCCCAATTGTTGAACTCCTCCTCTGGGAAGAGCATGGAATTTTATTTCTTTTTATCACTTGAAAAAATCACTTCCCTCCTAATTCAGTAAAACTGGGTGGAGGCTATTTCCTCCACAGGTGAGAGAAATAAAACTTGTTGATCTGTCATTGTCAGGAATTTTATCATTAACCATTTATTTTATGTATTTTCAAAAATGGAAACAAAAGACAGATTAAACACAGAACAAGAAATCAGGGATCATTTTTCAGGCTTTCATGTAAACCCCTCATATTTTTATCATTTTAAGACAGTTTCTAGATTAGAAAACAAGAGTCCTTAACTTGAAAATGTTTGAACTACAGTTCTCCACTTCATAACTGTACTTAAAACAACCTCTCTGAGCTTCAATTTGCTTTTCCAAAAATTCTGATCAAGCCATTTACCTCACTGGGTTGCTATAATCATTCAATATAACTAAGTAAGACTGACTTAGAAATTACTATGTTGAATAACTCAAAAGTGCTGTATTTTATTAACAGAGCAGTACTGCAAATAAAACTATTTTAGTACTTTGTATATAAAAAATGAAATTTACATTCAATTTTTGTTTAGTGAAGTTCGAACTTTATTCCAAAAAAGACTCTAAGGAAAGATTACCACTACGGTTGTTCAGCTCCCCCAACAAACACCTACTATGTGCTAGGAACTGTGGGACACAGTACTGGAAGAGACAAAACAATCTTTAAAGCCCATCAGGTCTACACTGCAGTCCTTACTGAGAGTGCTATAGCTGACAGGACCCTGAAAAGAGATACCTGGGGAGGCGGATGGTGAGCAGTGAGAAGAGAAAGTGCCAAGGCCACTTAGCAAGACTGGGTCTGAAATGCTCAAGGAGCAGGAAGGAGTCCAGTGTGGCGGGAATGGAGTCAGCGAAGGAAGCAATGGGAGAGGAAGATGGCGAGGTAACAGGGAGACATGTGGAGCACACGTGGGGACTCGGCGGGATCCACGGGGAGGTCTGAGCACAGGACAGCCACAGCCCGACCTCCAGCTCAAAGCATCCCTGAGGCTTGCTGGCTTGCGCGACTGAAGGATGCAGGGCTGGAGTCGTGAGCGGGGGGCAGCAGTAGGAAGCCAGAGCAATTAAGATGCTAAAATATTAAGCCAGCACGGCACGGCAGAAATGGTCAGTTTTGGATGAATCCTGAAGGTACGGTCACGAGCAAATAACACTTCTGCTTATTTAAAAAAAGACAAATAACCAGTAAGTCGGAGAAGTGTGTAATTTTTAGAAGTGTGAAGGACCTTACGATGGGGACTCTGAGGCTGCGTAAGTCAGGAGTAGCCCAAGAATTAGGAAACGAGCCACACACAGGCAGCGCCCACTAGGAGCTAAAGTCTTGTGGAAATTAGGGTAATCAATGGGTAGTGAAACGGTAAACAACAAATGAGGAAGGAAGGGCAGTGAGCCCCGCGTGACAGTCAAAGCTGGGTATCTTCAGGGCAGAGAGAGGGTCTGGGGGTGTCACTGAAGGAGACTGACAGCTCTGAGAGAAAGCAGCCAAGGCCTGAGAGAGCACGCGGAGATTCACCTTCAAGGACACTCGCACCCTTACCCAGAGCTCCAACAGTGACTAAGCAACTGCTAAGTACGAAAACGTGAACCCACAGTCATGCACCACCATGAAAAAAAAAATGCAATAATTTTGTCAGTTGAAAGAAGTGACAGACTATTAGCTACAGTATGAGTCCCTTTCAAAAACACAAACAGAAACAGAACGGTGTGCATGTATGATCGCAGGCCTAGAAGGAAACAAAACCGAAAGCAAGTGGGTAACCTTGAGGAGTGAGCTGGGAACAGGGAAGGGCAGGGAAGCTGAACACTTACACTTTTATCCAGTGACTGTTTTCAAATTAAAAACGCTGATAATAAGAACAAACAAAAACCTATTAAGTACGTGAAAGATTTATTTTAGCCAGATGTGGTAGCACATGCCCAGCTATTCGGAAGGCTAAGGCAGAAAGATTGCAAGTTCAAGGCCAGCCTCAGCGACTTAGCGAGATCCTGTCTCAAAATAAATACAGAAAGGCTAGGGATGTAGTTTATCACTCCCTGGGTTCAATCCTCAGCAGAGGGAGGAAAAAAAAAAATCTGCATAGGTCCAGAAGATAGCATCATGACCAAGAGGCATCAAGATTCATCTTTTTATAAAGAAATAAATAACTGAAATAATATCTACAAGAGTACAATACAATTGAAGTGTGTTCTTCAAAGAAATGATTCCAGTACACGGGATGGAATATGTGACCTAATTCCAGGTGAATACAAGATGGATGGGAACGTACTTTTATTAAGCAATTCAGCTGCATAATCAAAAAATTCATTAAACAAAAAAAGCAAGCTGCCTTCCCATTCAAGTCTCCTTTCGATTAACAACTCAAATATCCATCAAGATTCTCAATGCATAAATTTCTTACAAATAAAAAGAAAAAAAGTTCTATATCACTCAACTATGTTCAAGAGCAATTTGGCCATCTCTTTTGGTATGAAAGAGCCTGTTACTGGGATGAATAAAATAGCTTTTAAAAATCAAAGTTTATATAAACCCTGAAACAAACACTGAGATCAGTCAGATTCCACTCTCTTCCAAACAGTAATCAATGGTCTGCCACTGGGCACTTGGCCACCTCAGAAGAAAAACTGGACAAAAAAGAAGAGCTCCCTTCTCGTAAATGCCACAGAAGCAAAGTTTTTCACTGGTTCTAGAGAAATACTATTTCTGATGAAAGCAAGCACTGTCCACAGAATCAGGTGAGACTAGCACCCTAACTCTAGACATTTCCTACCTCCGATCCTATGTTCAGACCAGTCCTATCCAGTAACTTCCCTATGGTGACTTATTCACCAACACAAAGGTGCAGAATAAAGAACATGAATATGATGCACTTCTCACCAATAAAGTTGGGGGGCGTAGAATAGACTGTGATAAGGGTCCCAGGACAAAGTTTGGGCTGTTTATCTAAGGAGGAACACACAGGCAGACAGGGTGGCCAATGATCCGTGCCATTTTCTTTGTTACGGTATCTCCTTCGGCTTCCCAACTTTGTTGCTTAGCTTGCAATGGAAACACAAACTTTCCAATCTGAAGGCTCAGAAAGTTTTCCTCATTCTCACCACCAACTTCAAAGAGAAACTGTTGTATAGGTGGTTCTGTGGGAAACGCCACATAAATTTGCAGTTCCCATCAATTTTCAGCACAGGTCAAGTACTCAGAAAGAATCAAAAAATATCCTCACCTCATTATCTCCAACACCATTATCCAGAAGCACCAAGCACTTTTCATTCCCCAGCATTTTTAATCCTTAGGCGAACCCTCTAAGGTAAATTCCATTTTAGAGGTGACAAAACTGAGCGACACAAAAACAAGGCACTTGCCAAGCTTACCCATCCCCCGCTTCCCCTAAACCATCTCCTTTGTCTGCGGAATAAAGCAGAAGGACCACAGGCCAGGGTTTTGTTTTAATCCTTGCCCTTCCCAATTTATTTTTGTTTTTGTTGTTGCTTTCCTTCTCAACATGTTATTCCCACCTTCCTAGAACATGCAGAAACTACAAGTTTTATTAAGGCAGCAATGACAAAATTAAACTCATTTTAATCTAAAGTTCAAATGAGTTTAAGAAGCTATAAGCTAAAATTCAACAAAACAAAACAAAACAAAAAACTGGCACTATTCCTTCACACCAACAGTGTGTGTATGGGCTCAACTCTTAACATCCTTTTTCATTGATGAATCTGTGAAATATTAAAATTAAACTTTTAAGAAAGTCATTTTCTTTGTATCTCCACTAGTTATTTATAATATAAAGAAAATAGTACAAAAATTATGGGCTTATTTTTTTGTTAGTAGTGACACTGTTTCAATCAAGGCCATGTAGAACAGATGATCGCTGCTCATAAGTGAAGAATACTTAAAAGAATTCTTTGGGGTTGGGGATTTAGGTCAGCGGCATAAGTGCCTGACTGGCAAGCATGAGGTCGTGAGTTTGATCCTTGGTACCCCCTCCAAAAAAAAGAATTCTTTCAATCATCCTATAAAAGTAAGGCAAAAATACACAGTATTTCTTGTCACGCCCAACACAGCCATAAGTCACAATGCTGTCTGCTCCTGGAGGATTTAGGTTGTGGGAATGAAGAGTGGAGAGAAAGATAAAGCACTCCTGCTGTGGCAGGCGCTAAGTGACATACCATCCTTTATCCCACTGCCTCCTGAACCCACTTTCCAACCTCTACTCCAGGGTTTCTCAAACGTAGCTTTGCAGGTGTCCTGCATACCATCCCTGGCCTTACCCACCAGATGCCCAGTGCACCCACTCACCAAAATCTTCCCCAGACACTGCCAGGTGGAACACAGCTGTATTCTACCACACTTTTCCTCTTTTCTCTAAGTAAGCTGAGGACCATGGTCCTTGGCAGTTTTGTTTAGCTGCACTTCTAGATTCTCAGACTTTTTCAAGGAAAAAGGGAAGGCTGCCATACACCTATCTTTTCTAGCTCTTTTCTCTACAAACAAACAAACAAATACAGAGCCAGTCAGTCCAGTCCTCGGTATTTAAACGGTGTGCGCTCCAGCGCTGACAACAAGCACCCAACTCTGCCAGCGTTGCTAAGAATAAGACTCGCATGGTTCATACCCACAACATACCACACTGTATCTCCTGGCAGGTTTTTAAAAATACCAACATAGAAACGTACCCGCAAGTACCTACTGGGTTTCAGGCCAACAGGTCTTCATGTTGTTGTGTACCCCAGTGGTGCTTTTCAAAAGCTCCCTGCCCTAACCCTGGCATGGCTCCTAGGGATGGACCAGTCACATTAGCGATGACAACTGTTCACGGGACACTGGAGTGCAGACGAGGTGGACACCACTGTGCTGGGGAACACACTAACGTGAAGATCACAAAGGCACTGTCCATACCCTCGAGGAACCCAGTCCAGAGAATAAAGACCATTTCTGAATTAAAAGGTATCAGAGCTGAAGCCAGACTAGCCAAGCAGGTTTGTACAGCTCCTCAAAGTTACAGGATCCTCAGTCCACGTCCTACATTTACGATCTCTTATCCTAACTTCATCAAACTCTGTAAGAGACGCACTGCGAATACACATACAAACAGACTAAAAAACACGCTGACAGAATGAACTCAGGTAGAAAAGTAGGCAGGAAGTAAAAGCTCTACCACCTGTATGAAACTTCTTCCCCAATCCCTTGATATTTTGACTATTCCAACTCCAGTGTAATGCCTTCAAATTCAGACTATGTAACATTAACAAGAATGGTTTATTTTTTAATTTTTCATAGTCATCAGAATCTCTTCTTACCAGTTCACCTGCTCCTTTAAGGGAAAGACCATCTTTACACATTTTTTTTTCTCATTCTAAATACAGCGGAACTGCATGAGATATTTGCTGAATTAATACTGGCTTAAAAAGTAACACCCCACATCAAGGATGTACCCGTGTGTGTGTGTGTGTGTGTGTGTGTGTGTGTGTGTGTGTGTGTTTGTGTGTGTGTGCGTGCGTGCGCGCGTCACTGTGGATTGAACTCAGGGCCTTCAAACTGTGCTACATCACAAGCCCTCCTTTTACTTTCTTAAGACAAGATCTCGCTAAGTCACTGAGTTGCCCAGGCTGGGCTCAAACTTATGACCCTTCTGTCTCGGCGTCCCAGGGCACTGGGATTACAGGCACATGCCTAGCTAGGATGGACCCTTTATAAAGGAAGCTTTACTAGAATACAGAACATCTTATCCCACATAATTTATCAACTCTCTACTGTTTAAATGAAATAAATGCCACACACTTTTCATGCCAATCGCTTAAATGACAATCAAGTTAATTGTGTTCACACTTACTAGAAAAACATTTTAAAAACCAATCCAACATTCCTTCCAGCCTGAACAAATGAAACAGAAGTCCTGAGCACACAAACATCAATACAGGGAAAATAAAGAGGTCGTTACTAATTGAGCCAGACTGCAAAGGTAACAATAGGCAAAAAGCAAAACAGGAAGCTGCAATGGACGAGATGCCAAGCTTATATACCATCAGCGGTCCTGAGTTTAAGAAAGGGCTACATGCACAGTTTCTGCAGCAACACTCACTGCATCATTACTGCCTATCATGAAAAGCCACTGTACTACGATTAAGTCCCCAACATTCCTCTTCCCTCTTAGTTTTTCTTTCTCTTCTTTTTTGCTTTTTGGGGTTTTTTTTGGTACCAGGGATTGAACTCATGACCTCGTGCTTGCCAGGCAGGCACTTGTACTGCTGAGCTAAAATCCCAGCCCTCAGAGTTTGAGTGACAAGCCTGCCCCGGGCAGCGCACCTACTACCTACAGGTCATTCACTCAGAAAGGACTGAAGCACAAGGAGGGATGGTGGCAGGACAGGCAGCAAGCATGTAGGTGACACTTTTAACTCCCACCCTTGAAATACTGGCAGGTCATTTAAAAGGAGACTGTGAGGCAGAGCCGACTGTATCCAGTGGCCAGGTAAGCATGAAGGTGAGACAGAGCGCGATTCAGTTAGTGTGAGGCTTCTACCCCTCACCGGTGGATTTGCTCCTCATGGGCAGCATATGAAAACCCACTAATATGCCTAAGAGAAAATCTGGAAAACTAAATGCTAATGCCTAACTTTAAAAAATATATATTTTTTTTTTCCTAAGAGATTTTATCATATGGGGGAATTTTTCTCACTTGATTTTAATGCCTTATAAAGCAGTCCATCTCAACAATCAAAACATATTCCAATATATCATCGTGTCTCTCATGAATGGGTAAGTGACACTACAAAAATCTGATACTGCAACTCAAGAGAGAAAGGGGCCTGTTTCCAAGCGCTCTTTTTAAGGTTCCTCCATCGGGCCAGCTGACGAGACAGGGATGACTAACATCCCTGAAACCCCTTACATTATCATCAGGAGACTCCTGACCCCAAATCACATCCCAGAGGGAAGCAGGGTAATGTCAAGGACACGGGACAGAAAAGGTCAGCCTCTCAGAGGTCCGGCTTGAATCAGTGCCCTTCTGAACTCCAGACTTTTGACGATGCTGGGCAGTGTTGGCTTTCTTTCCTTCAGTGAGAAAACCCAGAGTGCCCAGTCTGACACTTTCTGGTCCACAAAGAGTGACATAATAATGTAAAAGAGGAGACATCATTCTCATTCCAGTAACAAGTCTGACCCGCAACACAGAACACTTTATGTTTATTAGCATGGATTTCATTTGTCTGTACATTGCTTGTTCACATTCTTTTCCAGTTTTTTTCTACTGAGGTAGTGTTTCTTAATTTAAATTCCTTACAAAGAACAATAATTTGTTGAAATCTGCTTTATGTTTAGTCACACGAATGCTGTCAAATCTACAAAATTTTTTCCTTTAGGGTTTCTGTCTTTGGAATCACATTTAGAATGGCTCCAAAGCTGGCTATTAATCACCCCCTCAAATCGACACGTCAGTCTCACCCATTTTACCTAACAAGATGACAAGAAACTGCACCACAGCCTTTCTGCACTAAGCATGTGTTGCTATACCTAAAAAAAATTTTTAACACTAGCAAATGCTATGGAAAAGCCATAGACAAATTCAAAATATTTATATATTTTTAAAGCCCTGGGCAGTGTAAGTAACTTCTTTAAATCACTAAAGGGATTCTTTCCTAGCTCATTTACTATATTTTTGTTTAAAAATTTTTTTTCTCTAGAACTGTCAGGGAAATGCTCTACTTATAAATTCGCAAACTTGGTATTTCATAATTTCATTACCAGGATTTCCACTGATTAACTCCTCTCCATTCATTTAGTCCATTAGGCTTCTTCTATTGTGACTTGCTTATCTCGACTGGACTCAAAATTGCTCTCATTAACATTCTAGACTCTTAGAAAACATCGATTTTTGTAAGTAGTTAACAGAGTTGAATGCTTATTATGTGCCAGGTCCTGTGCTAAGTCTTTTATGGGGTCTGTTCTCCACTATAAGATGCACCTGTTAAATTTAACACCACTTAACACTACTGAAGCCAGGAGAGCTTTCAACTCAGGGCACGTCACATTTAATTGACAGTCTTCTTCCCCCTCAGTAGCACATGAAGTAACATCTGACAATTATCAGCAGCTTAGATTAGATGATATATGGAAGTATAACTCATTTCATCTTCAGAGCAATCATGAGGCTGATACTATTATCTCTGTTTTCAAATGAGGCAGAATCCTAAGTTAATGGTGGCTTTCCAGTCATTCAGCAAATGAGAGCTGGGGCTTGGACTTAAGCTGAGAAAATGTGACTCCAGAGCTCCGGCCCCAAACCCACCTGCTATCTGTAGGCCTTACATGCCAGAGTTATGAGAGAAAGTAGCAATTACCTCCTCTTCTATGCAGACTCCAACTTCACTCCAGGTTCCACACCTACTATTCGCAATCTGTTTGGTAATTCCTGGACACACTACCTACAACATCTTTCAAAACTTTTCCCATCATTCTTGAACTTCCCCTAACACTTGCAGACTCCCTCACCTCACCATCCCAAGGGCGGGCCACACCCACCACAGTACGGGAAAGATGGGCACAGACCAACGAGCTCTAACCTGGACCCCATACTGCTTCCTCCTGTTACAACCCCCCTCCTTCCCATTAAGGTATCACTACAGTATTCTGTCATCTGCGCTCCGGGTCACAAACTCCATCATCTTTAATTGCTTGCTATTAACTTCTTTCCTTTAACCTTCAAACAGGATGAGGTCTCCTTTATTCCGAAAAATAAACCACTTGAGGGAGCCTAAGAATCTATTTTGCATCTCATAATATACTCAGTCTTTTCTCTGCAACTGCATTTGTTGGATTCTCTTTTTCTCCTTTACCGCAAAGGATCCCTTTCCCCCTACACACCTACTTCTGGAATTTTCCCCTAGATTCCTGGTTTCCCCACTTCTCCGACCCCATACTTTTCTTCCAGTTTCTTCTTTTGTCTACGAATATGCCTCTGCTTTCTATTAATTCCTAACTGTGGGCTCCAATGGAAAATTCAAGCTAGCAGCTTTGTTTTCCTCCACAGTCTCTCAGAAGATGCACATGACAGTCCAAGAGTCCACATACAGCCGGGGGTTTAGCTCAGCGGCACAAGGGCCTGCCTGCCAAATGCAAGGTTATGAGTTCAATCCCCAGTGCCGGGGGCGGGGGGGGGTCCACACACAAAGATCCAAGCTTTTCCCGAACTTCAGTTATCTATCTCAACTTACCTGTGTAACACTGCTGATTAGATTCCCCACCGTAAATTCTACACATCGATTCTAATTTGTTTACTTCTACAATCAGTCCCTTCCTATTAAGCACAGCTTCACTAATCTTCCAGCCACCGAGGCTGGACACTTAAGGATCATCTACCCTTCTCTCATTGTTCTATAGCCACACAAATCACCAAATTTTCTTTTTTTTTTTTCTTAACACAAAACTCCTTCTGTTTCCACTTCTACCTTCACCAGATTTATCATCGCACAGATTAACTCACTCGCTTTCTTATTATCTCCTGGCATCCAGGCTCTGTGTTCTCCAACCCAAACTCCATGTCAAACACTTTCAGTGACTTGGCAATGCTTCCTCACTCGAGCACGCAAAGGCCCTCAAATTCTCAGTCCAACGTGACCGTTCTGAATGTCTCCTCCGCCCTCCCTCTGTCCCTTTCTGGGCTCCACTGGGAACACGCCCCTGGGTGCAGGCAGAAAGGCTCACTGTGCCCTGCCAATTCTGTGCTGCTCCAGGTGACCGCTGAAGCCTGTGAAGACCAAACAATGCAGTTTCTCAGTTGAACTAGCCAGGTGTTAAGCGCTCACAAGCTACTTGTTGCTATGGCTATTATTGTGTTAGCACAGACATAGAACACTTCCTACAGATACTCCACTGGAAAGGCTGTTCCAGAGCTACTGGACATTTGTGCATACATCCCAATCTCCATGCCAACCAGTTCCACCTAGGCAAACCACACGTCCTTCCATATCACAGAGGTCTTCACATGACTCATCATACAGTTTATTCCTGTTAACCATGTAACAATTCTTACATTGTTGTTGCATTTAGTTTTCTTTTTTTTTTTCCTGTACTAGGTATTGAACCCAGGGTCTTCAAGTTGAACTATCGCAATTTTAAGATAGGTTCTCGCTACCTTGTCCAAGCTGTGCTCAAACTTGGAATCCTCCTGCCTCAGTCTCCCACAGTGTAGGGATTATAGCTGTGCACCACTATACACTATCATCTAATTCTTCATTTTTATGTACCTTATTAATTATTGAGCTTCTTAGAACTAATAAATATTCATGGAATGAATGAAGCATACACTTATAATATTGCACTAAAGTTATCAAGTAAGGGCGTATTTAATATCCCTCCTGCACAAAGAGATATTTTCTTTAAATCTAAACAAAACATCATGCATTTAGTTAAGTGAATGACTTAATTTATGCCTATTTATAATAGCTGAAGACATTAGTTCATTTTTCTTCCTTGTGGTGTTTGAGGTTAAAAGGACAAAAAGCCACACAGATCTGAAATCTTTCATTTTGCATAAGTACACAACAAAGAAACTACAATAGACAAGAGAAAAATGAATGAATTTTGAGTAACTATATCCTAATACAGACCACAAGAAAAAAATATCTTTGGTATAGAAGCCCTGAAGTAAGGGGAAACTACAAATAAAGCACTAAGAAATTATGTATAAAATACATTTTTTAACCAGTAGGTACTCTTTTATCCCCTTCTTCTCAAACGTGACAGTGAATATTCATTTACGTTCCGAGGGCAAAAGCACATATACACACAATTTATGGTTGTTTGTATAAATGGTATGGTAAAGAAATACAATGACTGCTTAAATTTCAATACGTATTATAGTAAAAGACATATTCCTCCTTGCTTCAAACACACTTAATCTTTTACTGTAATAAGTTTTAAAATTTAAATATTAACTGTATTTTTCAATCACCCCTTGTACATTTTTTCTTTTCTTTAAATTCAGGCTCAAAACAAAACAAAACAAAACAAAAACAGTTAAGATCACAAACCTGGGTGCTTCTAACAGAATAAGGCTCTTTTGCCACACACTAAGCACCAAGCAGAAAGATTAGGGAGAGTGACATTCTCAAGAAGGAGGCCTCCATAATGGTGTCCTTACCTTGTAACAAAAATTACAAACATACTACATTGTTCCAATACTACAGTTCCCAGTACCTTGCTAAAACTCTGATGTAGTCTCTGGAGCACAAGAGTTCATGAAAGAAAGAGTGTCTCCTGCACAAATGAATATTCTAGAGAGTGGGCTTGCTCCTGAAAGTAACAGCTGTAAATGTTGTTTTTGTTGCTGGAATTTTTTTTTTTCCTGTAGAACTAACTGTAGTATAAAACTGACATGCACACCTAAAAGAACAATCTATATTTCAATGCATACTACTTAGTTTTATCTTTCTTTTCTTGAAAAAAAAAGCTACAGCAGAGTTCATGTTAAAAATACTTAAGGTATCTTTGCTGCAAATCAGATCATTAGATTATACTGAATATTTATACTACCAGATTATAGCAGAAAACTCATGCAGAGAATCAGATTTCAGTTGCAGCAAGACAACTCTATTCCCTTTCGAAGTACACCCTGCAATCTTAGTATCAAAAACTAAAGCCACAGCAGAAGTACCAGCGCATTTCATCAAAGCCATTTTATGACTTACAGTGATGTTTTCTACTCCTTTTTATTCTTAAATTATCCTTCCTTTCCAGCCCTTTCTAAATGTCTAAGTAGTCCTGCAGCTCCTTTCCTAAAACCACAACTCTAGCTTTGGGTGAGAAATATAATCTGTTTTTGAGAGTCAAAAGAGAAGATTTATGTATTTCTCTCTAAATCAGATCTGTCTGATTTTATCTGAAGGATGTACAATCTTGCATCTCCCGTTTTCTAATAAGGTCCCACTGATTAAATTAGACTTAGGCCTTTTCTTTTCCATCTCTAGAATAAAAAAAAGAATCAATTTTAATCTGTAGAAAACAAACATCTCTCTGTTTGTCAGACTTGATTCTTACTTAGCTTAAACAATATGAGGTACAAAATGTCAGTAGCATGCCAAAAAATTATTTTTCCCTCTTCTCTCCAAATGATACCAGGTAAGCGCAACCCAAAGTCTCAGCAACAGAGGAAAGGGAGGAAAAAAAGAAACACATCAATGTTCGCCAACACTTAGAGGGAGAAAGGCTTGGCTTCCCCGCTTGCAGTCACTAGATGGGTAACTCCTGTCAAGCCAGTCAGTTATCTTCTCCAGGCCTCAGTTTCCTTACCTTAATATAAATCAACTGCATGAGGAAATCTCTATAGCAACTCTGAACACCAAATGCTGTATCTCTATTCCACAAATAGGAAATTTAAGTATTAATGTTTATGGAAGCACATAGTAAGGCAAGTCTTACCGATGTCACCTGAAAGGTCATGCAACTGGGGTATTTAAGTGTACACACAAACTCATCAGTGTAGGTAAACATTCTTGGATAGGAGGCTGGGAGTAAAGAGAACACACAGAATCTATGGTTTCATCAGATTCCTAAACAGCCCTAACTCCCTGCCCCCGCATAAGAACAAGTGAACTGTAACATATCACACAAGAGCAGACATCAAATACTTAAAAAAAAATTACTCAAGGAATTTGTAATGAACTAAATTCTTATCTCAAGGTACAATGTTTAACTGCTCAGCTAAAACAGAATAGTTTTGATAAAACAGATAAACGGAGGTACTAGAACTTTCCTTGTCAGTACCATCAGTTTGCAATTATACATGAAAACACAAGAGGGAAATGGCAGGAACTATGCAGAAAAGCAGAGATAAAACTAATTGGGCTCTGAAATGCATAACTTTTATGTCAGATTTATTCTTCAAATCATGTACTGTTTAGATTAGTACTAATTTTATCCCCCCCCCCTTTAAATGCTTAAAGATCACAGAAAAAGAGGCCTAAAAATCACAAAGAGGGCAGTTTTCAAGGCCTAAAAAATAAAAGCAAAGTGACAGCTATCCTGGGATAGTGAAGCACTGTGGCACAATGCCCATGTCGGAACTCTAGATTAAAACCCAAAAAACGCAGCGAAGAACGAGGTTCTGGAGTCAGCCTTAACCCAGGTGAGATTATAAATAATAACCACTCACTAGTTAGGTAGTCCAAGGCAAGACAGTGAATTACTAGCCTCAGTTTCCTTCCCTGTAAAATGTGGTAACAACAGTCCTCAGAAGTTCTGAGGCTTACATGAGATTATAACTATTACAAACAATGCCTGGCATAGAACGAAAACTCAGAAAAAATTACTAGTGTTATTTCTCCTGTCCAATGATCTAAATCAAATTACAATCTATGACACTAATAATAAATATCCACAGAAAAGTCAACTCCATTTTTATCT
Organism: Dasyprocta punctata; assembly: GCA_004363535.1. NCBI lineage: Eukaryota > Metazoa > Chordata > Mammalia > Rodentia > Dasyproctidae > Dasyprocta > Dasyprocta punctata. The sequence goes on along the minus strand of RJWM01009946.1, from coordinate 30,800 downwards.
AGTAGTTTCAACCATCACTTCAAAATCATCTTTTTTAACAAAAAAAAGTAGTTGGTAGTAAAATAACTGATACGTGTAGTCTTTCTTTGATCCTACAGATTTATTAATAAAGGGAACCAGTGAGAAGACAGATAAAGGTCCTGGGGCTGCACAGTCTAGGACAGTGATGGCGAACCTTTTAGAGCTTTCAGTGGTAACACACAGCACACTGTGGCACACGTGTGGCAAGCTTGCCACCTCTGGTCTTACAGAACTTTCTGGGATGTGGGAGCTCTACTGTATACATAATCCAATATGGCAGCCACAACTCACACGTGGCCACTGAGCATTTGAAACGTGGATAGTGCGGAGAAGATGAATTTTTAAGTTTAATTTTAATTTAAACAAATAGATGTGGCTATGGCTACCTTTCTGAACAACACACTGTAGATGATCTATCAACTGAATAAAGATTATAGAAATTTAAGCAGAAACTGGGTTTTCTTTTCCTGATTTGATCATAAGTTCAATTCAAATATGTTTGCTTTCAGTGGAGGCCTACTACCTGTGATCAGTTCAAGAAATAACACTGCACCTCACACATCAATACAGAACAAACTCAATGCCAGTAACAAGAGCAGAGATAAAATAGGCGATCCTCTGATATTTTAAAGGTTCCTAAGGCCAAGTTAAATTCAAGTTCACATGAAGCATGATTAAAGATCAGAACTGTGAAGGTCCTTATCAGCTCCCCCCAAACACCTGGCTCTATACCACCAAATGGAAAGCTACCTATACAACAAAGACTGAACATGTCTTCATTTCTCTCCAATTTTTTTCCCCAGAAATTCACAATTCTGTAAAGTTCCTCTCTTTCAGAAACACTGGTGTTCTTTGCCATCTTGGCTATTCCGCTATAACAAAATCCTTGGACCACCCATATCTGAAGTATAACGCCAGACTCCTGCTTAGCTGCCCCTGTAATATGGTTTAATTATGATGACTGAACTAATAGGCTGACATCATAGACTTTTACAGGCTGACCCCATGTCATCCTGATGTATCATTTTGCACCAGTTCAGTGCTGTAAATCAATTTAAGATCTCGAGCAGGTTGAAAAGGCTGGTAATGATGCTTTCTCTGCCGTCTCTGGAGACTCTACATTATACACAACTTACATTATTTATAAGGCCTCAGTGAGGTCTCCATTAGCCTTGTGAGACTACACAAATGAGATCTTTTATACACATGCAACTTGGCCTTGATTATGGAGACTACTGCTGCTTAAATACACTCGTCTAATTACACTCAAGTTGATTCTTTTTCTAATCTACTGAGTTACTACATTTTATCTTGAACCTAGAATTGCTAGAAATCAAAACTGCACACCAAAATTTAGTTTTTAAATAAAAACGGAGGCTGAGAAAGGGGGAATTACTTCCTCTTACTGCTTTAATGAACTTAGCAGAAAAAAAAAAATTATTTCTATTCCAAGAAGTGTAAGAAGTTAACATGCATTACTGCCTTTAAAAAAAATGCAAACGCCATCGGCGCTTCAAGCGATTAAAACCAAAGGCTACTGCAAAAGGAAAAATGTATTTGGTTACATACCTATGGTTGCAAGGGTCAAAACTAAATCAAGGACAAATCCCCACCCTCAGAAGAAACCTGATCCTGTCTGGATCCCTCGGCGGCTCTGGCATCACCCACCTCCAGAAAATCATCTCTCAGGACCCCGTTTACAGCTTCCCAAGCACTGCAGTGTTACACAAATGGTACACCACCTGCACAGAAATATCAAATAACTGCAAATGGGAACGAGGGAGGGAGAGAGGAGGACACACACTTTAATCAGTACAGCCTATTTAGGCCTGGCACCTACATCAGAGTAATGCTGATGCGAAAATATTTACACCAATTGAAAATGCTGGGGCAGTCAACACTGGTTCTGCCTGGATTATTTTTAAATAATGGTTCCAAGACAGCTAGCTCACCTGCCTCCAATACAATTTCAAGGGGGTAATTATAAACAATATGAAAAATGAACCTGGGCAGGGAACAGTTTTCTCATTGTGTTGCTGAGGTGTGGGTGCGTTTGCCCCCGACAGGCAATTAGAGCGCGATAGAGATGTTCTGAAATAAAGGCATCCTGCGATTTCACCGCTGAGCGAGTCGCCACAGGAAGACCCAGCAACAGAAATCATGCAACTTCTGCATCATCCCGCACTTTGAAACTTCAGCGACAATGGACAGAACACAGAGGAGAAAGAAAAAGGCCGGTTGTCACAGCACTCACGAAAAACAATGCTTTCTCAGAAGATGGTTCTGCAGCAGGCCTGGGTTTTCAGAAGGAAAGCTCCTTACTGGTTATCTTGCATGGTGTATTTTTTTTTCTTTCTTTCTTTCTTTTTTTTTAACGCATGTGCCTGAATAAACAAAAGCCGCAGCTACCGTAGGTGTGAGACCTGGCAGGCATTTGTTCCTCCTCCCTTCCCAAAGATCATCAAGGAACCCTCTAAGTCTCCATGCACACTCAGTAACTAGAAAAACAAGCCCACGTCTGTCTCTTTCACACCCACCACCCGCACCTTGATCCACAAACAACCTCGAGCAACACTAACAAAGGCAGGGTGCAGAGTAAAGGAACAGTTGTTCCACGGCGAACTCACGAAATCACAGGCAGCGAGGCTGTCGAATCCGGTAAAGGGAAAGCAATGAGCCGACACCGGGAGACGCAGGGGGTGTAGGCGGAAGGGGGGGGGAATTACGCGCCGCCACCGCCAAACCTTCGAATAAATTAGAGGGAATTTCAGTGCGAACTTTCCTTGACCTCGACCCCCAACAGCCTGCCCGGGCCACAGAAAGGAGCCCGTGCGGGATGCCAAGGGGCCTGGGGCTCCGGTGTCCCCTCCCCAAGGATCCCCCGCTGCCCCCGGCGCGGAAAGGGCAGCGCCGGCCGCGGGGCGACAGCCCCGGCCGCAGGGCTCGGACTCCCGCACAGGTCGCCCCGCCGGCCCGGCGCGGGACACAATGGGGCCGCGGGCCGCGCGCTGGGGCCTCGGCCGAGAGCAAGCAGGGGGAGCGGCCGGGAGGTCCCGCGGCGGGCAGGCCCGGGGCGAGGCTTCCCCGCCGCCGCCGCCGCGCACCCCACAAAGCCGCAGGGGAGCCGCGGGCGCGGGGCGCGGGGCGGGCGGGGGCAGCTCGGCTCCCAGCGCTCACGCGGAGGCGCCATCATGGTGGGGTCCGCGGCCCGCCCCACGCGCGGAGGCGCAGGGCCGGGCGCGCGGGGACGCGGCGGAGGACGAGGGGTCCGGCCCGGCTCGCTTTACCGGCTTGGCGGCGCGCCCATCCGCGCGGACGCACGAGGGCCCGGCGCGGGGTCCCGCGGCCCCGCTCGGTGCGGCCGGGTGCTGCGCTGCGCTCCGCTCGGCTCCCAGGTCTTCCCCGCGCCGCGGCCCGGCTCCGCCGCTCCTCGCCGCCGCCGCCGCCTCCTCCGCCGCCCGCCTGCCCGCTCGCTCCCCGAGCCTGGATTGATCTGGTCGCGCTGGCGTCAGGGAGTCGGAGCCGCCCAGCCTCCACTCCTTCGCTGCCAATACCCGGCGCACTCGCCCGCCCGCCCGCTCGCTCACTCGCTCACACGCGCACCCGCGCGCCGCCGCCGCCGCCGCGCGACCAGGGATCCTCTCCAAATTCCCGGCCCGGCCAGGCCGGCGCGAGCGCGGCGCAGCGGGGACCCGCAGACGGCGCGGGGGAGCGGCCCGAGCCTCCGCCCCGGCCCCGCGCCCCGCTGAGTCCGCGGGGGAAGCCGCTCCCCGGCGGGGCGGCTCTCCCAGCCCTGTCTCCCTGAGTCCGGGCGGAGCGGGCTTGCCGCAGTGTCTGCCCGTCAAGTTCCAAGCTCCGTGTGTTTATTTTCTGAAGCGTTCATTAACGCGTCCGCCGTGTCGTCCTACAAACGCGGAATGCATTTCGGACTCGCCTTTTTGTGTCTAAGTTTTCATTGCTCCTCATTCACTCTCCGGTGATCTGCAGGCCCCAGAATTGCATAGCCCATTTCCTACCGACTGTGTGATTACCAACTCCCGCGTTAATAAATGCGTCAGGGGCCACCCGGGGTCCACTGATTTGGTTGGGTAAACCTTGTTGCTCCAAATAATGACCGAGACTACGGCGAGGTACAGTATCTCTTTAGAACCCTTAAATTTTTGGTCCACTTTCTACAGTTTTTAGATGACCCTCCCCTCCCCCCAACAAGAGCAATTTGAACTCATATCTACCTGATGATCTGCATAGACACCGAAAATATCTTTTTGCAACCGTCAACATTTTCTCTTGGTCTGGCATGAAATCTTGGATAATTAGCATAATGTTGAGTTATGTTTAAAGATGAGTTGTTCCGAAGAATAAATTTCACATGAAGCAAAAGAATCGTTACCAGCGATATAAAGAAAATATCACAGACCGCGGTAAATTAATGGTACTCTCCAGTTATTTCGGTACCTTTACATGTCTAGCATTCCATTTAAAACTCTTACTCATTAATGATTTAATTATTATATCTGTAGCCCACATTTAATTATTCAAAAGAAATGCAACAAACCCCATAAAATACCATTTATAAATTACACATCAGAATATTTCTGCTAATTAAATCCCTTGCTTTATTAAACTATTTGAGCACTTACTGGTCAATTCTTGGACCTCATCTTATTTTCCCTAAAAGCAGCGTTTGGCACGGTTGGTCGTTCTGTGCTTCTTGGAGCAACAGCCAGAGTAAGCCTTGTTAAATGCCACTGCGATCAAGTCACTCCCCTGCTCAGAACCCTCCTTGGATAAATAGAATGAGGTATATCCATACAAGGGGACATTATTAAGTCATAAAAAGGAAACACGGCCTGCCTGGATGGACCTGGAGCATACTCTGCAAAACAGAAGGTCGACTCAAAAACACATTTTTGTTCGCCTCCTTTATGTGAAATATCCAGAAGAGACAAATTGATAGAAATAAAAAAGTTGGCCATTGATTGCTTTTGGAGGTTTGAGGGTCCTGGGAGTGAAAACTAAACCTTGTGGGGTGATGAAAGTGTTCTAAAATTAGTTTCCTGTGCTGGTTGCACAACTCTGAATATACTAAAAAGCCATTGAATTGTGTACTATAAATGAGTGAATTATATAGTATGTGAATTTTACCCCTATAAAGCTGTTAAAAATAAAAACATGACAATCAAGTGCAACACACGATTCTTCGTTGGGTCATGAAGAGGGAAGCTGTAAAATGACATTTATAATGTCATTATAAACTTTTTTTAAAGCTATAGATGGCCTTTCTTAGTGTAGTTCTCATGACCCCAAATGGTAATTATTAATATTATATACAGTATGAAATTTGATTTTGCCCCTTGTGCAAGTCATTTGTTTAAGTGGTAATAAAATTTTGCAAACTCCTTTTAAAAGGGCCTTACTGAGACAGTTGTAAAAACTTGAATGTGGACTGTCTAGTCGTACCATTGTATCACTTTTTAAAAATCCCTCTGTGGTTTCCTATTTTACTCAGAATAAAAACTCTCACAACATGTGTAAAACCTTCATCTACCCTCTCCACCCTCCTTTACCTCTCCAACCTAGGTTCCTACCTTCTCTCTTGCTCCCCTCTGCAGGTCATCCTAGCCTCTTCCCTCTTCTGGAACAATCTCAGGTCTTGTGCATTAGTGGTTTCCTCCCTAGAAAGCCCCTCCCACACAGACCCACATGGCTCATTCCTTCACTTCGCTCCTATCTTCACTCAGAGTGGTGTGTCCCCGGCTTCTGTCAACAAATATCTCATCTTTCATATACACATTTTATATCCTCCTTTCCTGATTGGCAGTGGATGTTTCACATAACCTGTGTTGGGCTTTCTATTACCGTAAAAAAAAGACAAAAAACCTGAGATAATCAGCTTATAAAGAGAAAAGCGTTATTTTGGCTCACAGTTTCAGGAGTTCCAGTCCATGGTTATTTGGCCCTGTCGCTTTTGGGCCTGTTGACAGCACATCGCGGCTGAAAGTGTATAGTAGAGCACTTCATGGTAGCTAGTAAGTGAATGAGTAGGAGAAGGAAAAAAAGAAGGAGAAGGAGGGAGAGGGAGGGAGAGGGTTTGGGAGAGAAAGAGAAGGAGGCAGGGAGAGAGAGAGAAGGAGAAAGAGGGAGACAGATCCTACAATCCTCCTTGAAAGTGTGACCTAAAACTCCCACTAGTCACCACCTTTTAAAAGTTTCCACTGCCTCTCAGTAGGGCCAAGCTGAGGACCAGGGCATTAACGCCTAGGCCTGTGGGGAACATTCCAAATCCAAAGTATAGCATAGTCTAAATGCTTAGCTAAAAGAGCAGAATTCTTGGCCTGTTGTGCTCACTACTATCATCTCAGTGACTGATGCCGTATCTGGCATCTAACAGGAGCTTATTAAATACCTGTGGAATGAGTGAATGAATCAAGCACTGTCCTAATCTTAGGACACACTCTAGCAAGCAAAGCATATGAAATCCCTTGCCCTCACCAAGGGAGATAGATATTAAATAAATACACAGATATATTAGGTGGTAATACCAGTGACAGAAAAAGCAAAATAATAGGGAATGTGGGTGGTAACTCTTGCTATAGGGGCAGGGAAAACCTCACCAACAAGATGTCCTAAAGGAAGAGGAAGAAGCTGGGTGATCTGAGGGATGGGTTTCCAACTTTGTAAGTAGAGGGAAGAGGAAGTCTACTTCAGTGGCTCATGGAAGATCCAGGGGATGGATGGGTGATGCAAGAAGCAGTGACTGGTGGGAAGGGCAGCGTGGGATAGGCCGGTGGCTGTGGAGATGGAATGACTTGAAGGCTGAGAGATGTGGGAAGGAGAAGAGCACTGGGGGAGAGTCTGAGAGAATGGAGTGTGAGTCATGGTAGAACTTCTGGGCAGCCCTGTCAAGGGTCCGTTGGACCTTAGCCCAGCTTAGCATAGCTGTGAATTGTTCTCCTGCCTCAGTTGCCCTAAAGAAGCAAAGCGGGGGTTAACTAGGGCCAGGGGTTTTGTAGGTGGGTGTTATGCAGGGAAAAAGTATCAGGGAACAGAAGGTATAGACAAGGGAGTGACACAGGACTGTGTGTGACAAGGAGAGAGTGAGGACAGAAAGGAGTGTGAGAAGCTGGTAAGATGACAGGAGCAATGAATTGAAGGTCCCAGTGACGTCCATGGATTGCTAGAGTTTGGAACCCTTTGTAAAATCCAGAGCGTGGTCTTGTAATGGGATGCTTAAAATTTACAATGGCTAGAATTTACTAAGCATTTACCTGGCACAGTGCTAAGCACTTGAGAGACATCCTCTCCTTATAGTCTCAGAACTTTCCTGTGCTGTCTTCTTCAACTTTGCATAATGTGATGATTAGTCTCGATTGTCAATTTGGCTTGAGAGATTAGAAAAGGACACTGGTGGATGTGTCAGGTGCTAACTTTGGAACCATGCAGTATCTCACTCTTGCCCTGTGCTCTGCTTCCTAGCCATCATGAACTGAGCATCTTTGCTCCATCATGGCCTTCCACCATGTTTCTGCTTTGCTGCCAGCAGACCATGGACTGCATTCCCCAAAACCACGAGCCCAAATAAACTTCTCCTCCTTTAAATTGCAATATCAGGTGTTTGGTCCCAGTGACAAAAAGCTGACCAACAGAGATGAGATCAGTGCCTATTGCTTTTGGGTTTGTGGGGAATAATAATGCCCGTGATGCTGGGCACAGTGGCACACACCTGTAATCCCAGCACTTGGGAGCCTGAGCCAGGAGGATCACAGTGAGTTCAAGGCCAGCTGAGGCTACATAGGCTACATAGTGAGTTCAAGGTCAACCTGCACTACAAAGTGAGAGTCTGTCTCAAAAAAATTTTTAAAAAATGACCACAACAACAATGATGAGGCTAACACTTACATTTACTATTTGTCACTCATTGTTTTGAGCTCCTTGCATGTTATGAACTTCTTTATTCTTCAAAACAACCTTAGGCAATAGATACTACTTTTTCTGTGTTTCACAGGTGAGGAAACTGAAGCGTGGACGTGTGAAAAGACTTGCCTCAAGATCACACAGCAAGTGTGTTCATACCTCTAACTTGACATGGTATCTGGTGTATTGTACATGTTCACTATGAGTGGCCACTGTTCTCTGAATGTTGATAGTGCTGTGTTGAGAATAAAATTTCCATCTCCAGTGAATTAGTTTTTGAAAGTCCCTATGTGATGTCCAGAGAAAAATTCCACGGCTTTGCTGCAGTAGCAATTTCTCTTTGCTAGGCCTGAATCCATTGGCAAGTTTTCTCACATTAAATGATTGCCTTTGGCTGCCTTTAACATAAAATCTAAATGACAGTGGCCTAAACAAGGCAGGAGTTTGTCTCACTGCATACACACACACACACACACACACACACACAGAGAGAGAGAGAGAGAGAGAGAGAGAGAGAGAGAGAGAGAGAGAGAGACTGACTGAAAATGAGAAATCCAGTGGTGTGAGACAGCTCAAGGATGTTAGGGCCAAGGCGTTTATGATTTGTTTTGCTTCGACCTCAAGATTGATTATAAATGGCTACTGTAGTTCCAGTCATTATGGGGAAAAAAAGGGGTAAGAACAAGAGGTGAGCTGAATCTGAAGCCCATTTAAGGAAGATGTTACTTACCACTACCATCTTTTATGGCTCTCTTTGCTACTACAACATCTGCCTACACATCATTGGTGAAAACTCTTTTGCAAAGTTGGCTGGAAAATGTTTTTATTTTTTAATGTGAGAAAATTGTTACTGCAATAAATGGAGGAAGAGAGGCAGAAAGTGAAAGATAAATGGAGAAGCGTGCTCCAAATGATTTACACTGGCCTTTAAAAGTTAATGGTTCTGTTTCTAAGGGGGGTTTTTTGTTT
>RJWM01009946.1:0-21796 GCA_004363535.1 Dasyprocta punctata | reverse complement strand
TTAGAAATGATCACTGGAAACCAAGTCATGCACCAGCGCTGTAACATGTGTGTACCTTAGATGTTTCTTTTAAAAATTTTACTCTTTCTGACTTAATGATCTAACTGTAGTAGTGATGATAAAGAATCTTACCTGAAAATAAACGCAGTGGTAAAGACTGGTCAGTCTAAAAGGCTTGGGTATGCAATGGAATCATACATAATCAAGTACTGTTTGTTGAGGTTTTTTGGAGGATGGTCAGTACTTATAAATACCAGGGACTTTTTCTTCTAAACAGGACATCAAATAAGAACTAAAATCTGAAGTCAGAGAAACAAGAGTTCAAGTTTGATCCTTAGAATCTGTAAATACACTGGAAGGTTTAGCCTTAGACCTGTGGCCATATTGGCTTGCTAATATTGTACCTCCAAGTGCAATACAAATTAGCAACCTTGAGGAACTCGCGGGCAGGAGCTCAGAGGATGAACCACAGGCTACAATTTACTCATATAACTGGATCAAAAAGGATCTCTACTCACAAGAGAGAATGTCCTTCTTCTGGTTTCCTGAAGGATTCTTCTACTATGCGTCAGCATACACCCCAAATTAGCTCATCTTTCAAAAGAAAGGCTAATGTTGCACTTTTCCATTTAAGACAGGTTATCAGGGTTTTTTTTCCAGTTGACCCAGGGTTGCTCCACTTCACCTAAGTAAAACTCCCTTAAAGTTTATAATTTTTTTTTTGAAATCAAACTCACGTTTTGTCCACGCCAAATTCACTGCAATTATATTGACCCTAAAAGCCATGGCTGTTAAATTAAAATGTGTCGTGTAAAACCACAAGAGAGAGGATAGATGGGATGGTTACTAACCAAAGTCCACATAAAAGTGAAAGAGAAATTAATTTTGTCAGCAAATACTTATCAAGTGCCTACTGAGACCTGGGCACACTCCCTAGGCACTAGGATGATGTGAATTTCACTTTAGTCTGGCGATTGTATTTGCACTGGGGAGACAGACACTGGGACACGAGTTAAGAAGTGATCATTTAAGCTGTGAGGACAATAAAATAGGGTAAGGTGGTGGTGATAGTAAGGGCTGAATGGCGTTCTGTTTAGACAAGGTGGCCAGGGAGGCTTCTCTGAGGAGACTTTTGAACTGAGATGTAGACAATGAGGTGATGCTGAATAAACTCCAGATGCCAATTGTATACCTCACTGGGACTTAAATTTTATTCTAAATCTGAGAGGAAGTCATTAAAGAGTTTACAGAAGTAGTAAGACAGAATTCAGATTATGTCTTCCTGACTTCTCAGAAGAGAAGTGGAAATTACAAGGGTACGGAGAGGGAAAGCTGGTAGCCAGTGAGGCAACAGCAGCACTGGTCACACGACAAGATGGCGGCTTGGACTGGGGCCTTTTGGAGCATGATGGTCTGGAAGCAGACAGGATGCAGTGATAAGATTAATGCCTCTTTCCCTGTGAGCTTCAAGGAGGCAAAGATGGGTGATGTGAAAGTTAGTTGCCATCTTAGGGTGCCATGAGTTCTTGCGAATTTCAGGAAGTCTATTTTTTAAAAGATACTTTTCTCACATTTACATCTGGCATTCTTACTCTCAACCATCTCAAGAGAATCCTCTTCACAAATGAAGACTTGCAGAATTTCTCTACCAGGAACACCTTTTCTTTTCCTGTGGTTTTAACTGCAGTTGGCTTTTTCTCCCAAACAATAAGTACTCATCCTAAAACCACATACACAAAAACATTCATAAACATCTAAAGTAGAGCCACAAAAATACAGCCCTTCCTGTTCCTAAATATTTCTCTAGTTGTATCCCATCTGCTCTGTGTCTCTTCTCATTCACATTTCCCCAAAGAGTACTTTCTACCTCCAACTATCTTCATTGTCGTAAATCCCAGTTTCCCGTCACCCAACACAATGCAACTCTTTTTCACATCATGCCGTTGAAACTATTCTTGCAGCAGGGCATGGTGGTACATTTTTTTAAAAAGAAAAGGGTGTCTGGAGATGTAGCTACATGTGAAGGCCCTGAGTTCAATCCCCAGTAGAAGGACAAAAAAAAAAAAAAAGAAAAAAAAAATTCTTGCTATACTCTTACCACTGCCAACTGCTGGGTAGGTTGTATATATACCGTTTATCCCTCATTAAAAATTCATTGACCTTCATATTGTCAAACTTAATGAATACTTTTCTTTCTTTATTCTTTTGGCTGGCTCAGATTCACTAGAAATGTACAGTCATTCTTCCATTCTCAAAAAGTTTCTAAAAGGCTGGAAATAATTCTTTATCCCCAGAGGACCATTTGTGTTAACAACGGAGTGTTCGGGAACTGTAATAAGGAATTAGAACTTTTTCTGTATGCTATAAGGAATAATCTCCGGAATATGTGAAGCAAAGAAAGTCAGGTAGGGGGGGAATATTTATAGTATAATATATTTATTTATAAAAATTGCAGAGATATGAATGTACATATGCTTGCTTCTAATAAAAGGATAATCTAAAACTTTTAAAATGTTACCTATAGGCCGAGTATGATGGCACACACCGGTAATTTCAGATACTCAGGAGACTGGGGCAGGAGAATCGCAAGTTCAGGGGTAGGCTGGGCAATTTAGCAAGACTTTGTCTCAAAAAAAAAAAAAAAATTAAAGGGTTTGAGATGGAGTTTAGTGCAAAGTTCCTGGGTTCAATCCCTGATGCAAAAAAAAAAAAAAAGTAAGTTATGTATAGGCGAGAAACTAGATTTTCCTAAAAACAGCATATTTTCTAGACTTAATTTTGACCATGGAAATATTTAACCTAGTTATAAAACAAAAGTAATTTTTAAAAAAATCAAAAAGAACTGAAACAAAAATGAAACAGTTCAATCTGTGAGACCAGCCTAACACAGAAACAGCAAACAATTATTTTAAATGACTTTTTTGGGTTTTTTTTTTTTTTGGTCTTTTTGAGATAGGGTCTCACTCTATAGTTCAGGTTGGCCTTGTACTCACTTTGTAGCCCAGACTGGCCTCAAACTCACAGCAAAGTGCTGGAATTACAGGTGTGAGCGTTATATTACAGGTGTTAGTCATTTATATTTAAGGACAAAAAGAAAAAGAAAAAAAGAAAACCAACTATTTTCGGTAGGTACTATTGATAACATTTGGCATTTTAGTATACATGCTGCCGAAGTGAGCACTTTTTTTTTGTACTGGAAATCGAACTCAGGACTTTGTATCTGCCGGGCAGGTGCTTATGCCATTGAGCTACATCCTCAGTTCAACATTTGGCATTTTAAATTTGAAGTTACCTTTAAAATATATGACAAGCTGGGTGTGGTGGCACATACCTGTATCCCAGAACTCAGGAGGCTGAGGCAGGAGAATTTCTGTGAGTTCGAGGCCAGCCTGGGCTACAAAACTGAGTTCAAAGCCAGCCTGAATTGCATAGCAAAACCCTGTCTCAAAGACAAAAAGACCAAAAAAAAAAAAAAAAATTACACACACACACACACATATGGTTTTAACATTGTTACAAACCAAGATTAGAATTGTTTCCAGGGTGTAGAGCCAGATTAGCTATATGAATTTGGACAACAAACCCATACTCTTTGCTTCTACAGCTATAAGACAGATCAACAGCCTGTACCTCCTAAGCTTCTGAGAATTATCTATGATGCATGTAGTGTATTGCTGGCTCCCGGTAAGATCTCCATGCTACCTGGATGCATGAGTTATCTTTGTGTCCCCTCACTGTGGGATGCTTGAAAGCAGCAATGTATTCAAACACCTAGCGCAATTTATACTGCACAATAAATGCTCAATAAATATTTGTGAATGGATTAACCTCCCTGATGTTCATTTAAATGCAAATAAATTAGAATGGGTGAGACTCTAAGTTTCTATTTAAAGTGCTTAATATATTGCATATGTATTAGTACATGTACAAAAAAGTATGCTAAACACATGTTGTAATTTAGTTGACTTTCTTCCACCTATTTACATTTGTATAATGTCAATTATGCTATTGTGTAAAACAGTTTCACTACTAGCTTACACCTTGGGCAAAATTGCTTTCCAGACATCTAAATGGTCCTTTCACTAACAAGGAAATGTATGTAAGTCGTAAAACATTATTACCTGCTAAGTTTTACCTCTGTGTTCACAGCTATGAAATCCAGTCCTGCACGAGTACATTTTCTAAATGTGTTTGTTTCCCCACACAAGACTTTAGAGGGCTGAAGCTTTTTTAGTCTTTCAAAATCCTTTGCTTTGAGATTCTGACTTTTGTAGAAGGCCTCCAATTTTTTTTTCTAAATTAGACACAAATATTTTAGTCCAAAAAAGGCCCTGTACCTTCAAAATTCTGTTTTAAAGACTCTTTTCACCCTGTAAGTAGTAAGAAACAGTTGATTTACTTGCTGGTTCTCAATATTCAAATAAGGAGGAAATGTGGTACAGATCCCAGAAAAGCTACATCTGTAGTTTTCTGACAATTCAATAAGCTTTTTATTTAAAAACTCAGATAAGTATTTCTCTTTTTCAGTTAGTGGAGGCTACCCTAACCCTTTCAGTTACCCTTTGGTGAAATCAAACTATTAGAGTCCGACCAGCCACAAGAATACTTGAATAGGAAATATTGTATAATCTTTCTTTACTGGAGGTGAAGTTACTTCTTTTTGCTTGGTCTAGACATCACAGTGCTAACTAGTTAGACCTCATTCCTCCCTGATAGAATGGCTTCTAAAACATGGAACAGGAAAATGCGTCTTTCCCCACATTTGCTATTACTTCCTGGATGTGCATTACTCAACGCTTGCTAACCCACAAAAGGAGGAAGATATACAATTTGGAATAAGTCTTTAGGTGTCATCCCCTTTGTCTGTCATCTTTAATGTGCTAGAATATCTGGCACTGGGCCCAGAAAAAATCAGATTTACTTCCACTCTTTTGAAGCTCTCTATTTCCTTTAGGTAAGGATATTCATCAGCGAGGAAATGCTATTTGGCTCCATTTAGTTCAAAGGGATCTAGATTGAAGCCCTCCATCACACAAGCTTTCTCCCCAGAGTATGTGTATTAATGTGTTCCTTCCTCTCTCTAGTCCATTCCCACAAAATATTTTCCTTCCTAGCAGTGTTCTCAATGGATACATACTAACTATCATTAATCTTCCATCCTCCTTTGCTGTATATGTATACTCTTATGTCAGTTAGCTCACTGGATTAATTTGTCTTTCTAATAACTACTTACTGAACATCTACTAGGCCCTGTCAATAACCGTGGAACTCCATCCTGGTACGATGATGTCGAACAGGTAGTCTGCTAGTGTCTGGAGGAAACAGCATAAAAAAATCAGACCAACGCAGGTAGACTTTTGTTCTTCCAGAATTTCTCAAATGTATCTTCAGGGTCTGCTTTTCTCATAGATAACTGGTATTCTCTGCTTTACATATTCCCAGAAAACGTACACTGAACTGACTGCAGGTGTTGTGGGAATACATTTAAGTAATCTGAAGGAAGACCGTAAGGGAAATGACTCATTTTGGAGAAATTCACGTCACTATTGTATCTGGAATGATCCACTTCATTAGCTTGGAGTTCAAACACAATCACCTCATTTTTATTTATTCCATTTATTGCTCAAACATTCACCTGTCCTTCATGACAGGAAATTCACTTATGTCTCCCAACTATCCTGTGCGGGTAAGAGTACCATGGACTTATTTAGTTCAGAGGAAACCAGTCACACTGCAAACAGCCAAGAAGTGAGAGAGAACTGGGAAGTATGACCAATCCACCAGCACCTTGACCTGGGTCTCCACAGCAGGAAGTTAAGGACAGGCCCTGGCCTTTCTGGTAGCAGCGCTTCTGCTTATGATTGTGGTGGTACTCCTATTTATTCATCTGCTTTCTTTCCATCCCCCGAGCAGCTCAGAGGCCATATTTATTTCAGATTGCAGCCACACACTGAGCGAATCCTGCAGCCATGGTGCTCAATACCACGCCAGGTGGGGCAAGGTTAGAAAATAACCTAATCCCAGCAACTGTTGTGCTGGATCAATTGTTCCCCGTGAAAGGCTCGGGTAGCCAGCCACAGCGGCTTTTCCCACCGCTGGACCACCTGAGCACATCCCAACCAAGAGCCCCGCTGCTGCACGCAAAGGGGAAGAACCGCTATTACTAAGCAACAAGCACACGCCCATTTTGCACATATACGGCAACACCTACACCTATACACCAACTCACACCAACTCAAAGGACTGTCTCAATCGCTCTGCATTTTCATAACTTGGAGTGTTTTTCAAATGATTCTCTACAATGAAGCAATATCCTCGGAAGGACCGTCGTGACTATACATGAAAGAAGGGGTAACTTGTTACACGAAGTTTCCGTAAAGACTTTAGGACTACGGGTATTGAGTGAGTCAGGTAATCGTATTTAGGGCTCATTTACTCACGGAGGGAGAGTTAGACTATTTGTTTCTGTTCTCGTCATCTGGTAGTCTTATCAAGTGTTAGCATTTTAATAACTATGGAAAATGGTAAAGAGAATGTGTTAGTGAGTAGTTGTAAGGTTATTTTGCATTGTGTCCTTGCTCTTTATTCTCTGTGGGGAAGGACATTGTATTCTGCGTCCAGCACTTGAAACTCGAACATGTGGCCAGGCGTGGTGGCACAAACCTGTATGTCCAGCACCCAGGTGCGGAGGCAGGAGAATCACTGGGAGTTCAAGGCCAACCTGGACTATACATACTGAGTTCAAGTCTTGCCTAACTACGTAGTAAGACCCTGTTTCAATGAACCAAGAAATTCTTTTTTGAACGTCGTAGAACACAATGCCAACTGTTTAATTTTCCTCTTTATGGCAATGTTTTGAAGGTCTTATATTTATTTTAACTGACACATAAAGCATGTCCGTATTAATGGGGTATCATGATATTTTGATAGATGTATACACTGTGTAATGTTGAAGGGTAAACACATTTGTCTCCTCAGACATCATTTCTTTGTAGTAAAAAAAATTAAAAATTCTTCTTTTTTGAAATCTGTAGTATACAATCGTTTTTAATAATCACCTTACTGTGTAATACCATACCAGACCTTATTTCTCTGAATGGAAGCACCCATTGAGTAACATTCCCCATACTTCTCTTTCTGTTACACTTTCCAGACTCTGATAACTACTATCTCTTCTCAAATTCCGTGAGATCAAGATTTTTAGGTTTCACATTAGACCACATTTTCAGAGTTCATGTTTTCACATATATTTGTCTTTCTGTGTCCAACTTATTTTACTTAACATAATGTCCTTCATTTCCATCCTTCACTTTGTAGCCAGTGACAGGAATTCATTCTTTTTAACAGCTATATACTATCCCACAACATACTCGGACCACATTTTCTTTATCCTCTCATCATTTGGTGGACACTTAGATTGTTTCCAAGGAAAGTCTTTTTTAGTTATATAAGAAATTCATGCACTTCCCAGGAATTTGGCTCAGCAGCTTAAGTGCCTGCCTGGCAGGTGAGAGGTTGTGAGTTCGATCCCCAGTGCCACCAAAAAAAAAAAAAAAAATCAAAAGAAATTCATGCAGTTGAATTATTTCTAAAATACAAATATGTAAAGTAATACCTTCTTTCATTTTTTCTTCCTATCCCTCAGGGACAGATTGTTTAACATTGTGGCCTTCATACAGAATAGTAAAAACTATGAGTACATTTAGTTAGAAAAGACATTTAAGATTTATTATTTTAAAACTTGGAACCAGGCATAATGGCACACATCTGTAACTTCAGCTACTCAAGAGACTGAGGCAGGAGGATCAGTCGAGTTCCTGAGTTTGACAACTTTGGGCAATGTACTGAGGCCTTGTTTCAAGATAAAAACAAATCTTTAAACTACCCAATTATTAATATAAAATCAATACTGAATTAAAAGTGTGATAAGAATAAATACAAAATTAAAATCTTACTAAGTCCTACTTTACAGAGGAAACCATCATGAAAGTTTACTATTACAAAACCTCCTGATGCTTTCTAAACATGTGAGCTTCTTTTTTTTTTTATTTTAAAACAAAAAAAGAACAAAAACAATGATGTTTTGTTTTTGTGTGTGGCAGGAATAGACTCCAACCACACTCTGGGATCCTGATGTACCCAAATGCTCCTAGTCCTCTGCTGTGACATTGTTACCTATTCTTAGTTGCACATTCCAGCCAATCTCATTTTCCAGTCACTAATCCATTTCCTCTTTTTCAGGTTTCTGCTTTCTGACTCCAAAGAGGGAGTTTATCTGGGATTTCGGTTTTTCTCTGGCTCTTTCTTCCTTCCTCAGAGTATGTACCCATTCTCAGTCTGGCTGCCCTCTTTCCCCACTCCATTCTCTTGCTGCCAACCTTCTTCTTGGAGTCTCTCAGCCCACACTCGTTCCTTCTTTACTTCGGCCCTGCCTGTGGTCTGACTCACGTCCACAAGTCTCACAAAATTACATTTGAAGGTCCCTAAGGCGTCCTTTCAGCACGGAAATTCTCTTAGCTCTCCCCAGGGTGTGGGGGGGGGACCTTTGAGATACAGTGAACACGTCTAGCTTTTACACTCTTCCTGGATCCAGAGACATTACAAAATCCTAGTTCTTTCTCTGCCTTCAGGGCTAGTACCTCCCCTACCCTACAGCTGCCCCATGAGGTCTCTTGTTCCATGTCTGTATCTTGTTCTGAGATCTCCTTGGGGGATTTCTTCAGCTCCCACAACCGTAAACACTTTGACTCAACCTGTCCGACATGAACCAACTTCCCTCCAGGGCCATTCACACTTCCAGCTATCTGCTTGTCAAAGCTGTAATTTTACTTTCATGTTTACTTCCAAACACATCTTTTTCATGAATTCCTTATTTCCACCAATGGCGCTGTCACTTTTTGGGCCAACTACATAACATGTTGGTCACTTTTTGATTCTTGTGAATTCTCTCTCCTATGGATTCTACTTCTTCCTTCCTTCTTCCGCCTAGTCCTGTCATCTCCTTGCTTCTCACCTGCACTTTCATAGCCTTCACATTGTTTTATCTTCATTCCCCACTTCACTGTCTATACCTGCACATTGCCACGTAAGTCTTCCCTGAAACTCTAGTCAGGGCTCCAGTCATGGCACTTCTGGGCTAAAATTCCTCCAGACAAGCCACTGTCTGTGAGCAAAAAAATAAATTCAGCATGGTTTCAGAAATCTTCTACAATGGCAGTTTTCAAATGTTTTTGTTTTAAGATCCACTTTTTTTCTTGTTTTTTTCTTTTTTTTTTTTTTCTGGTACTGGAATCGAACTCAGGACCTCACACTTACCATGTAGGCGCTACACCACTGAGTCATATTCCCAGCCCTGGGATTCACTTTCACTTTTCAGAATTATCAAGAACCCAAAGGAGTCTTTATTTATCTGGGCTATACCTCTGTTTACTGTCTTGGGAGTTAAGACTGAGCAGACTTCCAAAACATTTATTTATATATTTTACAGTAATAATAACAAAGTCACTATGTTAGCATAAATACCATATTTTATGGAAAATAAATTATTGTCTAATTAAAAAGTCGGCAAGGAGTAGCTTGTGTTGTTTTGCATTTTTTGCAAATCTCCAATATTTGACTTACTGGAAGACAGCTGTATTTTCATATTTGCTCCTGCATTCAGTCTGTCATATCACATGTAGTATAGCTGCTGACCTTCCACTGTATAAGAAAAGATAAGCAAAAAGGAAAAGAATGTCTCAGTGTTATTGGGGAAAGAGTCCTGGCCCTATAGTACCTTGGAAAGAACCCCATGCACTACTCTATCCTGCTGTCATTGCCCTTCAGCCAAACCTCATATTCCAGTTAATCCATACAATTTATCCCCTAATTCACATTCTATGTAATGTGTATCTCAATCAAACAATTTTACTTTTACATTGGTAGTACCCTATGGTTGGCCCAGAGTACACAGATTTAGTGAAATGAAAACGCTGAGATTTTCCCCTTCTGATTTACTAGAAAGCATCCTAGTCTAAGAGTCAAGGAGCATAAATGCTAGGGACTAATATTTTATGTCATTTGGATATATCATTTAACTTCCTGGTTCTCAGTTCTTGCACTTACAAGCAAAGGAAATTTCATGCGTGGTTCTCCGAAAATTGTTCCAGGTCTAAAATCATCTGTGAGTTGAAACTGAATCACCTGAAGTCTGTTTGGATGCAGGAGATACTTGTTAATTCCCATCCTTCATATCCCGATTTAACCACAAACTGCTGGCTTCTTGTGGGTGCGTACAACAACGTCAGGTTCTCTGCATTTGCAGTTTCTAATTACTGTCTTGAAGAAGGATCCAAGAAAGAAACCACTGGTCCTTTTCTGAGCTTCTTGAATCCACAGGTGGTTTTATTTGATTTTGGAATAAATTGCTGGTACAGTTCATAAAATTTGGAAAACCTTCAGCCGTTTTTCTTCAGGTCTTTTCTGTGTTCAGGGACTCGAGCGTGCTGTCACATATTCAGTGATTCACTCGATGTTCTTGTTTGTTTTGACTTTTTTGATGTCTCCTTGTTTCATTTCAAATAGTTTGTACTGCTGTGTTTCAAACCTGTTGTTCTTTTTTCTACGGCATCAACTGTTCTGTTAGTCTCAAGGATATTTTTCATCTCAGTCTTTGCATTTCTCACCAGATTCTTGGTCAGGTTCTCTTTGCCTTCCTCTGGGCTCTGGGTCACCTGCTGTGGCTGCCTGCCATGGCCACCCATGCCATCCTCTGTCTGCCTCAGGATGAACCACAGGGCCACCAGGACCTCCAAAAGGGACAGGGTCAGAACCACCACACTTTCCAGTGGCTGCTGCTGCCTAGTGAGAAAGGCAGCACTGTCGGGGCCCCTATCGCCTGCAAAGTTGGGTCCACACCCTGATAGGTCCAGGAGACTTTGTAGCTGTACCAGGACATGCTATAAGTAGTTCCTCTTGAACACTGTGCAGGTAGAGAGGGTGAGGCAGAACGGGAGCCCAGAGACCCGCCTGGGCGGTGCAACATGCAGGGAGGGCACAACCCTGCATTCCCTGCAGACACTAGGGCACCCAAAACAGGGCACAGAAAGCCACATATGAGGCCCGGGCACGAAGTGCTGTGTCTAACTTGTCCCCACGGCTGTCTGCAGAGCCCCCAGCGCCTCTCCAGTGGCCACTCTCCGGCAACCTCTAAGGCCAGTGTTAGGGACTGTTAGGGATTGTATCCACCACTTCCATGGCAAATAAATTTCACAGGCTGAAGCCCTAAGCCCCCATGCATTTGGAGACAGGTCCTTTAGCGAGGTAATTAAAACTAAATGAGGTCATTAGGGCAGAGCCCTAACCCAGTACCAGTAACACTTTGCCTTTATGAAAAGAGCGTGAGACATCAGAGATGCTTGTGTACAGAGGAAAGGCCATAGGAGGACACAAGACAGTAACCATGCACGTGAGGAGGGAGGCCTCACCAGAAACCAACTCTGCCAGTGCCTTGATCTTGGACATCCAGCCTTCAGAACTCCCAGAAAATTAATCTCCATTATTTAAGAAACCTGGTCTATGGTATTTTGTTGTGGCAGCCTCAGAAGATTAATAAAGCGGAGTTCTAACTTCGATAACCAGCTGTCCTAATGTGCTTATTAATAACCTCATCTCTCCCCCCAAGGAACTGCAGTAAAACATCTGCCATATATTGATCCCCTGATTTCCGAGCTCTCTGTTCTATCCCACTGGTCAGTTTGTCTATCCTTACACTGTCTTAATGATTAGAATTTTGGGTGTTTTAATATTTAGTAGACAAGTACATCCAACATTCTTTCATCAAGAGTATGGTGATTCCTAGAATGTTGCTCTGTTGTAGGCATTTTAGAATCAGTTTGTATCACCAGAAATACTGTCGGAATTTAACTGTGAAAGTTTAGATCAGTTTGAGAATATTGACACATTCAGGTTTTCTTCCCTTTTGTTAAAGTGGGATTTTTACATATTGAGATCTTTAATGTTTTTAAATACCATTTTGTAGGTTATCAGAGCCTTGCATGTTTTTTGAAATTTACCCTTAAATATATTTTCTTACTGTTGCAGTTAGAAATGGATGTTTGCAATCCAGTTTTTGTTTGTGACTGGTACCTACAAATGGGTAGATTTTTGTATATTTACCTTTTGGACAACCATTTTGCCAAACTCTTAAATCCAGTAATTTGACTATGGATTCTTTTTTTTTTTTTTTTTTTTTTTGCGGCACCGGGGATTGAACTCACAGCCTTGCGCCTGCCAGGGCAGGTGCTTAAGCCACTGAGCCAAACTCCCGGCCCTGGTTTTTTTGAGGCAGGGTCGTGACTATGGATTCTTTAGAACTCCCTTTCTATGTATGAAAATGACAACCTTCCCCCTCCTTTTCCGTCCTTGTATCTGTTATTCCTTTCTCTTGACTTGTACTGGCTTAGGATATCTGAGTCAATATTGAGTAAAAATGGACTTTTTTGTGTTGTTCCTGATTTAAAAGGGAATATTTTTTATATTTCCCATTTAACATGTTACTTATATAAGTTTTGGGCAGTTGCCTTTTATCAGGTCAAGAAACATGTTTAAAATTTGAGAGGGCTTTTAAAAATAAAAATGAGTGACATTCATAAAATTTTTATTCTGCATCTGTTAAAATGATCACATGATTTTTATCCTTTAATATGTTTACATGTTAATTGACATTTATGGATTTTTCTAGTAAACCATCTTACATTCTTGGGATAAATTTACAACTCAGTCATAGTATACTTTACTTTTTGTGTATGTTAAGTTCAGTTTGCTACTATTTTATTTAAAATGTATGCATTACGTTCCTAAATTACGTTGACCTATACTTTTCTTCTGTATTCTTTTCCAGTTTAGTACCAAAGTTAAATTGCCTCATAGAATGCATTCTCATGATTTTCCTTTTTACAGTTTTGTGTTTGTATTGATTCAACATAAAAATTTTCACTTCCTCAAGTTCAGTAAGTTTTGCATATATATACATGTATTTCTTTTGAGTTGATTTTGGGATATTATTTTCTAAGAATTTATGCTTTTTATCTTTATTTTCAAGTTTAAATCAACAGAAGCTTATTTGTAGGACTTTTTACTATCATTATGACCTGGATAAAACAAAGGTTATGTCCACTTTTTCAATCCCAGCATACTTCTGATTCTTCCGTCCCTTTTTCCTTGATCAATTATAGCAAAAATTAATTTTTTAACAAATATCTTCAAGCTGGTTGTGGTGGCTCAGACCTATAATCCCAGCATTTGGGATGCTGAGGCAGGAGGATCACTGAGTTCAAGGCCAACCTGCGCTATATAATGAGACGCTCTCTCAAAAATAAATAAGTAAATAAATAAATAAGTAAATAAGCTTTGGTTTTGTTGCTTTTCTCTTTTGCAATTATTTTCTAATCGTTGGATTTCTGGTTCTACCTTTATTATCTCTTTCTAGTAGGGTTATACTGTTGTGCTTCTAACTTATTAATTGGACACTTAACCACATTCATTTTCAATCTCTACTCTTTTCTATAATATTTCTGAAAGAGCTATTTTTATCTCATGCCACAAGTTTTATTATGTTCAAGTTTAGAGAGTCAATATAATTTATTTCTAAGTGTTTTTAAATTTCTTTTTGATTGTTCTTTAGATTATGCCTTTTTTCCTCTTTTTCTTCTTCCAGTATTGGGGATTGAACCTACGGGGCCTTCACACTGGGCTTCACCCCAGTCATTATTATTTTTATCATGAGACAGGATCTCACTAAGTCTCTAAATTGCTTCTGTTGGCATCGAGTTTGTAATCCGGATCTTCTTGCCTCAGCCTCCCAGAGTTCTGGGATTATAGACGTGTACCACCATGCCCAACTCCTTAGACTATACTTTTAATGGTCTATTTTTAATTTATAAGTGTATGTGGATTTCAGTTGTCTTTTCATTGTTATTTATCAAGATTCTTTTAGAATGTGCTGTAAGATTTCAGGCATTTCAAGATTTCTAGTGGAAGACTAAAGAAAAAGTCTTTGAATTGCGAACACTCAGAGATCAGTTCATCACGGAAGACCGATGCACTTACCTAAATCATTATGAATTTCATGTTACCGTTGGTGATAGCAGAATTTGGGAAATGCAGGGACAAGTCTGTGTTTTTACCAGTGTATTTGTATGCCTCATTTGCCCCTCTATCTCTTCATTAATTACGTCTTCAAATATCCCAGGAAATAATTCATTATTTTTGCTTTGTTTTAAGCAAATCTATTTTTCTTTTTTTAAAACTTTTTTAAATTTTAAAGATACTAAAATCTAACAAAACATAACAGAACAAAGTCAATCAAAACGAAGCAGTAGAACTGGTGCAGAACTTCAAAGAAAGATACTAGGAAAACAATAGCTACTATAGTATATCTTGTTACTTTCAGAATAGTTGATCTTTCCACCTAGTAAAATCAAACCAAAAACAAAACACAATAAAAACAGAGTATGAAATAAAGCAAAAAAAAATTAATCAGAATAAAGCAAAACAATGAGAACAATATTGGGCCTCAAAGACAAGACAGAGGAGAATCCTCCATATTTGCTACATTGCATACTATTATCTCCCCAAGAGATGCTCAGACTGCCAGCTACAGGCCTACAAAGTCAACTGAGCAATACAAGCATTTAGTTGCTTTATGTACCATAGTTACTATCAACTTAGCCAGTCCTCTGAGCCAGCAGGTTGCTTACGGCAGGGGTGGGGTGGTGCGGGAGTCCTTGATACTTAGCCTGTGCGCCAGTTGGTACAAAAGGCACATCTTTTTCTCTTCTTGGAGTCCGCGCTGGTCATGCACACTCAGCAGGAAGGCAGGCTAGGTTGTCTTCTGGTTGGAGTCTCCCTGCCCAACATGGCAGGATCTCGAGAGGCACATCTCCTTCTTTCACAAATCTATTTTTCTTAATGAACCATGGCTTTGGGTATGTTCTAAAAATTTTGTTACAATGTACTTTCTGTCCAAATAATTTCTGTTGGGTTTGTGATTTATCTTTATCACTTTCACATTAACTTTAAGACTTTTCTTCTGCCATTGAATATATAAATTTAAAGATGACAAAAGCTCTGAGTGTTGTGGTATACACCTGTGATGCCAGCAGTTGAGTGGCTGAGGCAGGAGGATTGCTGTGAGTTCCAGGCCAACCTGGGCTGCATGGCAAGACCCTGTATCAAAAATAAATAAACAAATAAAAAATTTTAAAAAGTAAATAAATAAGACAAAAGAAAAAACTTTTTATGTTTTTCCAAACAGGCACTTTTGACTTTCAAAAATGTCTATAGTTAAAATGGCATAATTGACTACTGTTCTCAATTGTTTTGTTTTTTGAGATAAGGTCTTGCTCTATAGTCTCAAACTCACTATGTACCCAAACTGGCCTTGAACTCGAAATTCTCCTGTCTTAGTCTTACAAGGGATTGTAGGAATGTGCCACCATGCCCACGTTTCTGTTATTGGTTTTTTCTTTTCCTTTTTTTTTTTTTTTTGGTCAGTACCAGGGATCGAACTCACAACCTCGCACCTGCCAGGCAGTCATTTAAGCCACTGAGCCAAACTCCCAGACCTGCTTTTTTTGAGGCAGGGTCGCACTATGTAGTTCAGGCCGCCTTTGTTCACATTGTAGCCCAAGCTGGCCTTGAACTCACAACGCTCCACCTATATCAGCCTCCCGAGTGCTGGGATTAAAGGTGTGTGTCACCATGCCCGGCTTGTTATTGGTTTTTTCAATAAACATTTTTATATCTCTTTTGGATTTGGATTTCCCTTCCAAATCTTTGAAAAACTAGGATCTTTAAGATGCAAGGTTTGAACAACTTCATTATTGGCAGACCATCCTGATATACTGAATACACTTAAAGAAAAATCCAGGTTGGCATATGTACTAGTTTCCTAGTTTGCTAGAGTGGCCATAACAAAATACAAACTGGCTAGCTAAAGCACAGAAATTGACATATTTCTTAGTTTGGGAGGCTAAAAGCCCAAGCAAAAGGTGTTGGCATTTTGATTTCTCTCAAGACCTCTCCCCTTGGTTTGCAGACGGCCTTCCTCTGCATGGACACTTTGTGTCCTCCTGTGGTCCTTCCTCTGTGCATAAATGTCCGAATGTTGCTTTTTATATTCCAATCTGTTCTTATAAAGACTCCAGTCAGATCAGATTAGGGCCAGCCCTAACAGCTTCATTTTAACTTAGTCACCTCTTTATTAACCTTGTCTCCAAGTACTGTCACATTAGTTAGTACCAGCATTAGGGATTCGGTATTTGAAATTGAGGTAACACAATTCGGTCACAAATAGCCTGGATAGTTCAAAGAGAAAAGACTTGAAAAACCACTAGGGTTAAAAAAATGAGCCTTACATGAAACACGTGCAAATCGACCTTTTTTTTTTTTTTTTTTTTTTTTGAGACAGTGATTTGCTATGCAGTTCAGGCTGGCCTTGAACTCACAGCAATCCTCCTGCCTCAGTCTCCCAAGTGCTGGGATTATGGGCATGCATCCAGCTGACTAATTTTTAAAATCATATTTGCTGCATCTTGTGTAACTTTCACAACTGTGCTGTCCTAGAATTGACAAGGACTGTCATTCAATGGCAGGTTAGGATTGTGCAGAACTTAACTTTGTTGAAGGAAGTAGCAAAACAAAGGCAAAACAAAAACATAAACACTACTAGAGCTTCTACTATAATTGTGTCAAATAATAAGTGCTGATTAGTATTTATCACATCCGATACAGAATTTAAAAGAATACAATAGTATTTGTTGTCTGGTTAATTTATTTAATTTACTATTTCGTTTTGCACATGCTTTCACATTGTTTTCATTAATACTTCATAAACTTTTTGCTGTATGCTTTGCCTGCTAGACAGGAGGAGACATTCCCAAATCTCTCTCCTAGCTGGATTTTGGACCCTCCCTGTACCCTTTACACTGAGAAGCCAATACCAAGATGGGATTAGGTGTGCACTAGATTTATTGGAAAAGCAATCTAAACCTTTCCTCTGGGTTTCAAAATCCTCCAAAATCTGCCCTCAGCTGTAACTGTTCAACTGCATTTCTTTGCCCATCCAAAGGGTATCCTCTATGTCGAATCCCTACCTCACTCTGTATTGCCTCCATGGTGCCCATTCCTACTTCTGAAACTCGGCAGAACGTTCTCTTTCCTAGAATGTCCCTGTGCGTCTATTCTAACTCTTCATACCACCTGTCCATGCCACCTTTCTGCTGCAGGAACAAAATACCTAACATACACAATTTAAAGTAAGAGAAGTTTATTTTAACTGGTGGTTTTAGGGGTTTCAGGTTAGTTGGTTCCAAGGCAGAAACATCATGGCAGATGGTTATGACAGAGCAAAGTCACTTACTTCACGGCTGCTGGGAAGCAGAGCACAAAAGAAGAGCTAGAGAGGAAGGAGCCAGGGACCGTGTTATACAGTCCCTAAGGTCACATTTCCTCACCCGCCTGGACACCCCCAGAAGTGTGCTTCACTAATCTCCTAGGCATCTTTCAGGATAAGCAAGTGAACATCCCAGATTAACCATCACATCACCTTTCTGACAAAGAATAGTGGACACTCATTCTCTGATAGAGGTTTTCCTTAAACCATCTAGTACAGTATCCCTTCTTCAAGCCATCCTGAACTTCTTCCTACTTGTTCTGTACACAGTACTTTTTCCAGTTAATTGGTCTTAGCTCACTGATGGTGGGGACCAGATGTTCCTTCTGCTCTGAATCCCTCCCCAACAGCATTTTACATCTCCTAGTCAAAGCTCCCATCAATTGCTCCAATGATGGCTTTGAAGTAAATTTAACGGGAATGGGTGTCGGGAGTTGTAGTTCTAGACTTTAGAGCTTGAGTTTCTCAAGTTTTTCTGCTCAGAAGACTTAATGAGAATGCTTATAAATGTTCCAGTAAACTTTCATTGGAACCCAGCCAGACCTTCTGGAATTCTCTAGGAGGGAAAGGTAGAGATGGTTCATTGTTGTTGACCCTTGTGAACAGAAGGCTAGGCTAGTCGCAATGTCCCACACCTGGGCTGTATATCCTCAGAGCTACACCATTCCCTTTCTTCTCCTACTTTCACAGGATTCCATGTTAACGATAGCTTTTATTTGTAAGTATTTTTGCAATATACATGGTATTACACTATATGTATTTTTTGTTTGTTTGTTGATTGCTGTAGTGCTGGAAATAGAATCTGGTGCCTTCTCACTGAGCTACATCCCCAGTTCCTTTTTTTATTTTTTATTTTGAGACAGGGTCTTGCTAGGTTGCTAAATTGCTCAGGCAGGACTCAAACTGGAAATCCTCCTACCTCAGCCTCACAGAGTGCTGGGACTAGAGCCATGTATCACCACGCCCAGTTTAGGCCTGTATTTCAAAGTGTATGTAAAGTTGTGCTATAAATACCTCTGCTTCTTACTTTTTCCCCCTAGGGTGTCTGTGTTTCAGCTTCACCCATGTTATGGTGTGTACATTTAAGTCATTGTTTCTAACCTCTGCATGGTATTATTTGGCATGCATTCACTACTTAGGAACAAATCTTGAGGTGACCTCCAACTCCCTACTATGACAAATACGGCAGCAACAAACAACCTATTTTTTCTAGGAGCCCAGATTATCCTTCTTATTTGGGGGGGTTGCTATTTATTTAGTGAAAGCTGAATAGAGTAAGCAAGTACAGATGAAAGAGAGCAAATCTCAGGCTTTCCAAATAGCTGTTGGATACCAGCCCTGAAAGAGGGGTAGACACATCCAACTATTTTCTCACCAAGGATAATGCTGCAACACAGTATTTACTTTTAAAAATGCTCTGATACACTTGGTGCCCCAACAAGCCCCAGGTAATTTGTAAGAAGGCTAGGCTTGTAAAAA
Source organism: Dasyprocta punctata (assembly GCA_004363535.1). Lineage (NCBI taxonomy): Eukaryota > Metazoa > Chordata > Mammalia > Rodentia > Dasyproctidae > Dasyprocta > Dasyprocta punctata. Next base: position 2,883 of record RJWM01009946.1, on the reverse strand, counting down.
AAGGCTGAAGGTTCTTAGGTTTAAACTTCCCTTTGTTTGGAGCCAATTATGGGACTATCCTTGTCCTCTTGGGACAGTCCTGCCTCAAAAGAAAGTTTTGCAAAGCAGAGGGATCTCCCCAAAGCACTCCGGGGGACAGTCCAGCCTGAATATCAATGAAGCCTCGTTTGGAGTCATCAAAAGCACTTACTCAGAAGCCAGTCGTCTTGCACTGCACTGCAGGTATTTTTAAAAGCTGAGCGAAGCGCAGGCAGAGACTCCCCCTCAATCCTGGCTGACCTCAGTTTGTTGCCTGGAGCTATACTGCAGAGCCTCTGATGTATTGCCAGAGGGTCAGTGGAGGATTGTGTCTTTACTCAAAGGTACTCTCACTCTCCTGCCTGTGCCCAAGGCTCATAGCTGTGAAATGCAGGTATTGGCAAAAAAAAGACTCCAGCTGCCCAGGGCTTCTTATGACAAGCCTCTCAGATCTTCTGCCATCTAGTTAATAATATGTGGGGAAAACATATCTATCTCTTGAAATAACAAGCATAGCACCAAGACTGCAGAATCTAGGGAACCCAAGAAGTTAAAAGAGAGAGAGAGAGAGAGAGAGAGAGAGAGAGAGAAGTCACTGTAACAACTCAAGGCAGTGCAGTCCCGCATCTGTAACCATCCCTTTTTCACCTGGCTCAGAATTAGGATAGATTCTTACTAGATAGATAATATAAGGACAAAAAGTGAGAATAAACATAGGGTTCTTGCATAGATTGTGCCACAGGGATGCCAGTGGTATCCACATTCCAGCTTCCCCTCTGCTCAGCCCAGGGCCGTAGGATAAGAGGGAAAGTTTCTCTAATTACTCTGACCACAGGGGGTACTTTCTTCTAATTGGTCAGTCATGAGAGGTTTTTGCAAAACCTCACCCGGAGGGAGTTGGATGAGATTTCCATTCCAAGAGGCACCTGATGTCCTCTGTGGCCCTGCTGGGAGGGACATTATGCCATTGTATTTTAAACCTCAGTGACAGACCCAGAGAAGGATTTGGTGACGGGTAATAAAATACAAGTTTGTTGAGTAGAACGTTGATCAAACTGGGATTTGTAGCTTTAAAATCTTGATCTTTCCCCTCATACCAAAGCTGATAGAGCCCCTTTTACTGCTTTCCTCAGGTAGATGGTTGTTGGCTATTTGAGGAGCAAGAATCATGCATATATTTCCTTTACGATGCCCGAAGTGGATGTTCAATAAATATTCATAAATGGATCATCCAGAGCAAAAAGGGGGTTTGTTTAAAAACGTGTGTTGTGAAGCCTATGTTAATGAGAGCTACTACACCTGATTTGTTGAGATTCTCACAGTAGCTTCTGATACAGATCCTTAGAATCCCTAAAGGTGAATTTGAATTTACACAAGAGAGCCTACCCTGAAGGCAGACAGGTGTTAACCAGGTGAATCAAACCAGGCAATGGGAACAAACCAATTTCAGGTTCTCTTCAAGAGACCATATTTCCCCATAAGTGCGGGTGAAGAAGTGAATTCATTCTTCTTTCATTTTTTTCTAGTGCTTAACTAAAATTAGACTTCTTGTATTTAAGGCAAATTACAGTATCTAATTGGTTTCTGATTCCATCAAACTTTCCTCCAAAACAACAGCTTTAAGCACTTAACAACAGAAACTGAAATATCTGCTGCTCCTCCCCATTTTCCTTGAGACATTATCTTTGAGAAGGAAAGTAATGTTCTAAAGGCTAACTAACACTGGATCACTGTGGATGGTAAAATATTGTTATTTCCTTTTTCCTACTTGTCTAAATTTTCCATGATTTTTATACGGTGTAAATTTTCATAGAAAAAAATGCTTCGTTAAAAAAAAAAAAAACAACAACAAAACACAATGTCTGCCAGACGTGGTGGTGCACATCTGTAATCCCCGCACTCAGGAGGCTGAGGCAGGAGGATTGCTGCAAACCCAAGGCCAGCCTGGGGTACACAGTGAGTTCCAGGCTAGCCTGAATTACATAGAGACCCTGTCTCAAATACAAAACAAAAGAAAACACAATTCTTCTCTTTTGGTGCATGATGGACATATGACCTACTGTGAGTTTATTAGATTCTCTTCCTAGGATTTTTTCATTTGGAGTTGGGGGAGAAGAGGGTCTGATCTCTAGAGCAATTTAACTAGAAGGATGTGAAAATGGAGTTAGTTATGAGTATCTTCTCAAATAGAAAAAGCGTAGCCATATAATGAAAAATAAGAATTAGGCATACACGAACGGAGACAGAAAATACAGAAGTCAGGCAACATCTGAACATAACATTTCTTTTTAATTTTTTTTTAATGTCAGATGGGTAATGTGCCAACATCGTAACAAGGTTTAAGAAAGGCACATCTCATGCTTACGGCATGAACACCCAATCATCATGCTCATGAGCCGAAGGATCTGAATATAACATTTTTGCTATCCCTTTGCACTTTAATTCACTCATGATTCACTTCAGGAACATTTATTAAGCATGCACTGTGTGCTATAGAGCCGAAACTAGGATGACAGTTTAGTAGATCTTAGCAGATCTACTAAACAGATCTTAGCAGAAAGGCACCAAGTCCCTCTCCTTCCTCAAAGTAAAACCATCCCCAAGTAATATAATTTCATCCCAGGAAAAAAAGGACAAATGTACTTACAGAAAGTTTAAAATATGTCCTACACCCAACAAAGAAAAAAATCACATTGTCTGGCATCCAACCCAAAATTATTAGGCATGCAAAGGAGATGGAAAATATGTCTCACAATGAGGTTAAAAAAGAAAAGAAAACCAACACAGAATAGACACAGATGTTAGGATTAACAGAGACATTAAAACAACTATTGTATCCCATATGTTTAAAAATGAATAAGACAA
>RJWM01009945.1:0-65672 GCA_004363535.1 Dasyprocta punctata | reverse complement strand
CGTCCCTTTATTCTTTTGTTCCTTCTCAGCAATCAAGGTCTCAGCTCCATCTTTAAAGTCCACAGCTTCCTGGCCAAACTCACAAGGTTTTAAATCACCATGCTGGGCTCCTTGCTCTTTATCTACAACATAAATCTGGCTAAGAGCCCCCAACAAAAGCCAGGCCACCATTTCAACGTTTGCTCTGCCTCATAATTTCACTCTGCAGAGTAATTAATCCTTTGCCCTTAATCTCAGTCTCAGGCAAAGTCTCTGGGCATGGGCAGAATGCAGACAAACTTTCTGCCAACCCATAACACACATCGTGTGGAGTCCAACACCCAATGTCGTTCTTCTTACCAGCAGAAATCTCCCGAGCCTGGTCTTTACTGGCAGACTTTCTATCAGCCTTCTGGTCTCCTGAGCTCTGACCAGAATCTCCCATACAAAACAGCCTAAGCTGTTCCAGCTCTATGCATGTAGACGACATCTCTGAACCTTTCCAAACTTTTCCCGTAAGCCATTCCAAAGGTTCCCGAATCACATGGTCAGGAATACTCACAGCAATGACCCCACTCCCCTGGTACCAAATTCTGTCCTGGTTACTTTTCATTCATTGCCGAGACAAAATACCTGACACTCAAAATTAGGGAAGGAAAGGTTTATTCTTAGTTTCTCGGGAGTTTCAGTCCATAAAGTTGGCTCCAAGGTGGCATGGGGTGACAGGGCTACTGTTCATGGTGGCTGCAAGCTGCAAAGTGCACTGGCAAGAGAGAGAGAGAGGGCAGAAGCACAGAAGTGCAAGAGGAAGACCCGCCTTCCCTTACACTGTATCTCAGCTCCACCCCTGGGTGGGTGTAGCAGTCACATCATTAATCCTGGTGCTAGACAACAAACTGATCACAAGTGTCAGACTCAGCCCCATCTAAAGTACATGAGGACTTGGGGGTACATAGCATATCACCCAATACAGTCCATTGTAGGCTGGCTTCAAGACAAAAACACAAAGGTGAAAGTCATAGCCAAGGAAATTTTCTCAACCCATGGCACCCAGGAAGTAGACAGAGAAAGGAGATGTTATGGAGGGAGATGTGCCCTTCAACGACACATTCCAGGAACACAGGACCCAACACCTAACAGCACATTCAGGTATGAACTCATGAAAGCATCAATTCACTGGTGAACTTAGTGCCACTATGATACGATCACCTCCAGAAGCCCCACCTCTGAATGTATATGACTTTTGGGAGACATTTTATATCCAATAGGTAACATTCTGTCTTCTGGTCACCAAAAGGCTAATGTCCATTTTATTATATAAAATGTTATTCTAACACCTCTAAAAATCATTAAAGTCCAATAGTTACATCAGAGCTGAAAAGTCCAAGTCCAATGTCTTCTTTGTAATTCAAGGCAAACTGTTAGCCATGAGCCTCTTTGTAAATCAACACGAAAGTAAAATAATCCCAATACACAATGACACAAGGTAAACATTTCATTTCAGAGGGACATAAAAGGATAGGTAGCAATGGGAACAAATGAAGACCAAAATCCAACAGGTTAAATATTGAATCTTGTAGCTCCATGTCCAGCACCCATGTCAGGTTGTAGACAGACATGAACTCCAAATGATTTCAGAAGCTTCATTCCTATGGCTTAATGTAGCCCAAATGACCTCTGTCTTGAATTGGCTCAGCTCAGTGCCTGGGGCTCTCCTCAGCAGAAGAGTCATGTTCCTGGATGTTATAGTTTGTGTCTGGATGTGCCCTCAAAGCTTTATGCAGTCATGGGATTTGTTCACAGGTAGCTGAATCGAGAATTGAGGTGACTGGCTCCTCTCCCATTACATCAGGGACCAGGTAACCTGGGGACCACCAGTCAAACAGTAGGACCTGACCAGGGTGCACACGATGAACAGGTGGGATTAGGGAAGTGGAAAAGTCTGAGGTAATATTAACAATAGGAACGAAAAGGTGGTAAGTTAGGTGAACCAGCATTGTGCTTGGGGACAAAGGCACACAGAATAGAAGCAGATATGTGGGACTGCCCCTTTTCTTTTTCCTTTTTTTCTATTTTTCTTTTTCTCTTCCTTTTCCCCTTTTCTGTTGTTTTTTTTTTCTTGTCTCTTTTTTTTGCTCTCTTTTTGAAATGCCTGAGCTGAACTCCAACCTCAGAAAACTAATCCCATCCCCTGAACCCAGAGACCAAGTTTGGATAATGACTTGCTTACTCCTTCATTCTTGCTTTCCTATCCTCTTCTCTAGTTTCCCACAGCCTCTGTGATCATCCTTTGTCTTCCAACCTTACTTCTCCTTCCTTGTCAGTTATCTTTGTTTTATCTACTATCCTTCTTAAATTCCCCTCCACAGGGTAAAATCACTCTACCAAAGAAAAACACTTGGCATACATGGTTCTAATTTATTATTGGTTCTCTTATATAACTGTAGATTTTGCTGCTAGGGCTTAAGGTAATAGTTACCACAGTTTGTCAGTTTCTAAATTGTGCTTAATGCCATTGCTAGCACTCATTATAATACTTTAACTAGGATGTCATATGTGTTGTAATCAGTTGTTTTCCCTTACCCTGGGAAACTCTTGGGTAATAACCAAACCACAACCCAACACCAAAGGAATGGGGATTGAGCCAAACAGATACCAACATCTCACTCATAATAAATTGGAAATGTAGGATGATATAGCACAGACACAAACCAAGAATCTCCTAAACATAGAAGGCATCCCTAAAGAAGAGACTTTTCTTAGAGAGGTCTTGTTACTAGTGATATAGCTGTCTACTACAAAAACTTAAAAGAATCAACATACAAAACAAAATAACGATTTTGAAATAGAAAATGATGAGACCAGAAGCAAACTGCAATCTCAAATCTCCAGCACAACCCAGAACAAGTTCAGAAGACATAAAGATAGAGGAAAATGGAAGACACACATATGGAATTTTTAAAATTAAAGCTGAAGTAAGATGTGGTATTTTTATACAATGGAGTACTACTCAGCTATTAAGAAAGATTGTATTGAGACTTTTATAAGTAAATGGTCACAACTTGAGACCATACTCATAAGCGAGATAAATCAAGCCCACATGTGTAAATACCGTACTGTCTCCCTAGTGTAAGAAATGGAAAAGTAATTATGATTCAAAATCTATAATAAATACTATGTAAGGGTAAAAAACAGCTCAAAGAGCAAAGATAATCGGGAAGGGAATGGGCGGAAGGAGAGAAGGGAAGAGGAAAGGATATGGACCTGTATACATGTATATGTAAGATAACTGAAAAGAACACTGCTGAGTGTATTCGTTATTGAGAGGGAACAATTAATGCTCATATGATTGGATCAGTCTTGCATGTCTATGTCTGTTGATGTAAGAAACCATTTTAAAGATAACGACATGCAATATTGCAACCATTGTCAAGCTTCTATCTTCAGGTTTTGTAAACCTGCAATGTTGTGTATTTACTCTAGTTGTTTGTTTGTCTCTTTTGCTTGCTGTTTTTACTATATATGTCATCTTTTTTTGTTTTGTTTTGTTTTGTTTTGCTTTGTTATTCTTCGCTTAAATTAAAAAAAACCAAATGATTAAAAAAAAAGTAAAGTAACAAAAATAGAGGAGCATAGAAAAATGATGGAAACCTGGAATGAACAATACAGAAAGAAATAGAAGTATGAAACAGATTCAAAGGGATATCCAGGTAATTAAAAATTCCATGGAAAGCTGGCAAAACTGCTTGAACAAAACTGAAGACAGACTTTCAGGCCTTGAAGACAGGATCATGACTAGTAATAACAAAAGCAAACATCTCTTAAAAAAAAACAAGGGATCAGAAAATAACAGTTGTAAGATGATTCAAGGAAAAACAATATAAATTGATAGGTGTCACTGAAAATATGAATCAACACAAATGACATAAAAAGACTATTTGCAGAAGTAATAGAAAAAAATATTCCAAGCATGGGAACAGAATCTGACAAATAAGTGAGGCATGTAATTCTTCAAATAGCTATGACCAAAATAAATCTATACCTAGACATGTAATAATCAATATTTCAGAAATTCAGCTCAGGAACAGAATATTAAAAACACTTAGAGAAAAGAAATAGATCACCTATAAAGGAAAGTCCTTCAGAATCATGGCAGATTTCTTGACATAAGCCCTCAAGTAAAGAAGAGGCTGGAGTACAGTATTTCAAGTCCCGAAATAAAACAACTTCCAACCAAGATTGACATACCCTGCAAAACTATCTTTCAAAATTAATAGATAAATAAGACACTTACATGACAAAGAACAACTGAAGGAATTCATGACCACAAAACCAATCCTACAAAGAGTACTGAAAGACACAATAGACAGATTAAAATGACCACAATTTCAAGAAAATGTAAAAGAAACTACCAGACAGGGCAATCAATTAAACAGAGGAGGAAAGCAGAGAAACAACAGCAGGAAAATAATAAAATAAAGATAATGCAATACATATCAATTATAACCATCAATGTCAAAAGCCTCAATTCACCAATCAAAAAAAACAAACTGGCAGAATGGATCAAAAAAGATTCAACAATATGCTGTATACAAAAAACACATTTAACATAAAAGGAAATTCACAGACTGAAAGGCAAAGGCTGGAAAACAAAACATGCAATATGAACCCAAAAACAAGCAAGGATAGTTATCCTGTTTATAAACAATGTGAACTTCAAACCAAGAATGATCAAAATAAATAAAGAAGAACCTACAGACTTGTTAGGGGAAAATTCTGGAAGAAGAGATAACAATCACAAATGTATATACACCAAATATAGGCACACCCAGCTTTGTAAGACAAATATTAATAGACATGAAAAATCAAATAATCAATTACACAATTGTAACAAGAGACATTAACATCCCACTGTCACAAAGAGATAGATCAACTAGACAAAAAATTAAAGAAAGATCAGAACTGAACCAAACTTGTGAACAAATGGACTTAGTAAATGTCTACAGAATGTTCTACCCAACAACCTAAGAATACACATTCTTCTCAACTGCATGAGGGGTGTTCTCTAAATAATATCCTGTGGAACATGCTGAAGTAAATGCAAAGGAATTGAAATTATTCCATGCATATTATCTGACCATAGTGCAAAGAAATTGGAAATTAATGGCAAAAGAAACCAGAAAAACTCCATAAATACATGGAAATTAAATAACACTTGCCTGAACAATCAATGGGTCACAGATGAAATTAAAGAAGATATTAAGCAATAATTAAAATTAAATGAAAATCCAGATACAACATATCTGAATCTTTGGGATGCAATGAAAACTATCCTAAGACGGAAATTTATACCAGTGAATTCACACATCGGGAAAATAGAATGAGCACAGATAAACCACCTAATGTTTCACCTCCAACTTCTAGAAAAAGAAGAGCAAGTCAAGCTTAAAGCACATATGAGGGAGGAAATTATAAATATCACAGCAAAAATTAATGCAATGTAGACCAAGAAAGCAATACAAAGAATTAATGAGTCAAAGATTTGGTTCTTTGAAAAATACCTAGTCAATCTTACCAAAAAAGGAAAGAAAACCTCAAATTCATACAATGAGGAATAAAAAGGGTGAAATAACTACAGATCCTGTTGAGATTCAGAAGATCATCAATACCCACTTCAAAAAACTTTATTTACATAGGGTGGAAAACAGAATAAATTAACAGATTCATATATATATATATATATATATATATATATATATATTACCAAAACTGAATCAAATAGATAAAAAAAATTCTGAGTTACCCAATATCAGTTAATGGAATTGAAAATGTAATTAAAACTTTAGTAACAAAGAAAAATCCAGGTCATGATGGATTCACTGCTGAATTCTACAAGAAATTTAGAGAAGATTTAATGCCAATAACTCCTCAAACTCTTCAATGAAATTGAAAGGGAAGCAATACTCACTACACTCCTGGAGGCCAGTAGCATACTGATACCAAAACCAGAGAAAGATCTAGCCAAAAAAAGAGAACTATTGGCCAATCTCCTGAGCATAGGTGCAAAAATCCTCAATAAAATACTAGCAAACTGAATGCTGTGAATCATCATGATTATACACTATGACAAAGTGGGATTCATCCCAAGAATGAAGGGATGTTTCAACATATGCAAATCAAAAAATGTAGTACACCTTACCAACAGAGGAAAGACAAAAATCATATGATCATTTCAGTAGATGCAAAAAAAGCTTTTGATAAAGTCTAACACTCATTCATGATAAAAATCCTACAGAAAATCAGATTAGATGATCTTTACCTTACACTGAAAAAAACAATCTATGAAAAACCAACAACCAACATCATACTAAATGAACAAAAACTGAAAGCTTTCACTCTAAAATCAGAAACAAGATGAGGATGTTCACCATCACCACTCCTAGTCTATACAGTTCTGGAAACATTATCCCGAGAAATTAGACAAGATAAAGAAATAAAAGAAATAGGGATACAAAAGGAAGGAGTTAGATTATTGTCATTCACAGATGACATGAGACACCCCATAGAAGATCCCAGAAACTCCATCAAAAGACTTCTAGATTTAATAACGCAATTGTATAGCATAACTGTCCACAAGGTCAACACTCAAAATCAACAGCATTCCTGTACACAAACAACAGACTCACTGAGAGAGAAATTAGGGAAACCAAACACTTTTCAGCAGCATCCAAAACATGAAATACTGAGGAATCAGTCTAATAAAGGAAGTAAAAGATCTACACTTTAAAAATTACATTAGTCTGAAAAAGAAGATAAAAGAGAACATGAGAAAATGGAAAGATGTATCTGGCTAAAGGATAGAAAGGATCAACATTGTGAAAATGGCCATACTTCCAAAACTGTTATACAGAGTTAATGCATTCTCAATGAAAAACACCATTAGCATATCTCACAGAACTAGAGAAAACATTCCTAAAATTCATTTGGAAGCAGAAGAGACCTAGAGTGGCAAAGAAAATCCTGGGCAACAAAGGCAATAAAGGAAGCATCACAATCCATGACTTGAAATTATACTACAAATCTACTGTGATAAAAATCAGCATGATACTAGCAAAACAAACAAACAAACAAAAAACAGACCTGAGGATCAGTGGAACAGATTAAAAGATGCAGACACAACTAGAAATACACTCAGCTACCTTATCTTTGACCAAGAGGTCCAAGATATTCACTGGAAGAACGATAGCCTCTTTAATAAATGGTGCTGGAAAAACTGGTTCTCCACATGCCAAAGACTAAAACTAGACCCATGTCTATCACCATGCACTAAACCAATGCAAAAATGAATCAAGTATCTAAATATTAAAACAGAGACACTAAATCTACTGGAAGAGAAAGCATGTAGAAATCTTGAAGACATAGGGGTAGGCAGAGAATTCATGAACAAAACCCAAACTGCAAGGGAAATACTCAACAACTGATCTCTCATGTTATTACAAAGGTTTTGCACATCAAAAGAAATCACCAACAGAGTGAAAAAACAACACTTGGATGGGAAAAATCTTTAGACAATTGTTCCTCAGATAAAGGACTTCTACCTAGAACATACAAAGAATTGAAAAAACTCATACTCCCCAAAATCAAAGACTCAAACCCAAAATAGGCATCTGAGATGAATACACAATTCTCAGATGAAGAAATTCATATGGCATTTAGGTGTATGAAAAAATGTTCAACATCATTGGTCATTTGAGAGATACAACTTAAAACAACACTAACATTCCATTTTTCTCCAGAAAGAATGACTGTTACCAAGAAATCAACCAATAACAAATGCTGAAGTGACTGTGGAGAAAAAGGAACCCCTCTCCACTGTTGTTGGGTGTGCTTAGTGGTGCAACTACTGTGGCTATCAGTATGGAGTTTCCTAAAAACTAGGATTAGAGGTCCCATTTGACCCATCTATTCCCCTTGTGGGTATCTTCCCAGCAGAATCAAAAGCATCATTCCACAGATATTTATGTGCACCCATGTTTAGAGTAGCACAATTTGTAATAACTAAATCTTGGAAGCAACACAAATGCCCATCAACTGTGAAATGAATAAAAAAAGTTGTGGCATTTTTATATAATAGAGTAGTACTCAGCTATAAAAAGGATAAACTTGAGAGTTTTATAGGTAAATGGATAGAACTTGACACCATACTCAGAACTAAATCAGACTCACAAATGTAATCACTTTATTGTCTCCCTAGTGTGAGAAACTGAAAGATTAAGTAAGGTCTGGAATGCACAATAGATATTGTGAAATAGGAAGAAATTGTTTAATAGGAAAAAAAAAGATTTAGGATTAGGAGAGAGGAAATGAAGGAATGGAAAAATGCAACTTAATTGTATTATTAGTGAAGGGAGAAAAATGCAAGTTAGCTAAGCTATTAGTATCTCTTCATTCATTGAAAAGGAATGTTACTATCAATTGGAGAATTTCTTATTCCCATATTTTAAACTCTGAGTATCTATTTTGAATATAATAGGAAATGTATTAACTATTGTTATTCTCTTATTGTTTTGTGATGGAATTCTGTTTCATCTTTTATTCCATAAAATAAAAAAAAAATTTAAAGATAAAAGATGTGATGAGTCTAGAAAGTGTGATTGATTAGTAGTGCAATTTGGGGATTAAGGGTTTGGGTGGTACACCCTCCTCAGAGTGGGTGGCCTTCTTACAATATAAAGAACATAAAGAGATTTGTCCCCTCTTCTCTTGTTACTCTTGCTGTCTTCACCACCACAAGCTATTGCCCCTCTGCCATGTGCCACCCTGCCTTGGAGTCAGCTGATTATGGACTGAAACCTCTACAAACTGTGAGATAAATAAACTTTTACTCCTTTAACTTTGGCCATCAGGTTTTTTAATCTCAGTAATGGAAGAAGTAACTAAGACATTGGCAATTCCAACTTTCTGAGGTTTCCACTCCAACTTTGGTTTCACTCTCACGACTTCATGCATTCTGCTCTCTTGTACACATTCTTTTTTACCCCAGAATTTTCTTTGAAATTTGGGTGGAAAATGTCCTGATCCCACTCCTTTTGTATTCCTTATATTAGTTAAACCTACATAATACGGTTGAAGTAAAGGTCTCTGTAGTCATGGACCATGGCTGCAGTGGCCTCTGAGTTCATGCTTGGCTAAGCATGGTTAAATGCATGTCAGGGAACCAAGTCATTCAGTAGGCATTCTCAGAAAGGAGGGCCAGATCCTATTTTTTATTTTTTTTCCTAATGAAAGTTTATCATTTTCGCACTTTTGAGCCTGTGTCGGTTGGAGTCTTGCTGATTGCCTAGGTGCCCTCAAAACCCTGCACAAAACACTTGGTTCCTTTTTTAGTGGTCCTAATCTCTTTTGACCCCAACGTTATACCTGGTTCCTTCCAGGGCAAAGTTTCATTTTTTCAAAGTTTTATGGTTTGTTTTTGCTCCCAATTCTTACCATAAATCTCACTAAAAGAGATAGCAGTATTCATGGCACAGTAGGACAATCTTGAAATTTCTGCTGCAAGTCAATTGATCCACGGCTCTTAATTTCAGTCTTCTGCAAAGTACTCATATGGAAAAAATAGAGAAATTTTCTGCCAGAGCTTAATGCACACAGCCTCTAGTCCCACTGCCAATGGCATTCTTGTTTGCAATGGAAACTTTTTGAACCTGACCTTTATTGTCTGTATTTCTATCATCATTCTGATCTTCTGTGATCTAAGTGGAATCATCTGTCAAACCTGTTTAAAGCATTCTGAAGCTTTTCTAGTTCACATCTCCAAACTGTCCAAAATTCCCGCAAACCAGCTCCAACAGCTTCTAAACCACAATAATGAACCCACTCTTGGAGCCAATTTTCTGTATAACTTAGCATTTGCATTACTGAGACACAGTATCTGACTGACATAGTCATCTTGCAAATTCTGTACCTTCTTTGCACTCTGTTCATGTCTCCCAATATGTAACATAACCATTCCACGGAACTGCAATCTATCTTCCACTTTCTTGCTTCCCCTTTGATATGATACCTACAATTAAAGGAGAGGTTTATTTTGTTTATGGCTCCCAGTGTGTTTAGCCCGTGTTAGATAGTTCTGAGGCATGGCAAAGGAAAGCTACTCAACCAACGACAGCAAAAAATAGAAAGGAGAAGAACCAAAGGAAAGAGGTATACCATCCAAAGGCAGAACCGCAGGGACGTAACTCTTCCAACAAGTCCATACCTTCAACAGCATATTAAGCTATGAACTCTTCAAAAGATTAATACACTGTGTGCTTAGCACTCTCATGATCCAATCACCCTCCCAAAGCCCCACCTCTGAACAAATGAAACTTTTCTGAGAGACTCTAGATCTAAGCCATAATACACTGCTTAGTACACACTTCACGACTGAGTGTCTTCTTTCCTCTCCAGGCATATAGGGTGCCATGGCATCCATGATCCTGAGAGGATTCTGCCTCTGCTTAGAAATATTTCCAACCTTTCCTTAGTTGCAGAATTTTCTGGTTCAAGACCTCTACTACCTATTGTTTTGGTCTTCTTTAATGTCAAATAGTTATCAAGTTTCAAATAATGTTTTCCTGTGTTTTGTATGTCTTCTGACATGGTAGCAATAGATTTCAATAGCCAAGTTTCATTTCAAAGGGGAACCAGGAAAGTGGAAGAAAGACAGTAGTTCCATGGGATCAGTATGTTACATATTGGGAGACATGAACGGAGTGCAAAGAAAGTACAGAAATTACAAGAGCAATATGTTAGTCAGAGAGCTGATTATAGAAAGCCAGAAAAGAAGGCTGGTTTTACAGATCGGGGAAGAGACTTTTAATACCTCTTACAACAGAGAATATTGGAGAAAGGGAGAGATGCCAGCACTGAACTACAAGGAAGATTTCTGTACGGTGTCTCTGATTGTCTTCACTTGTCTCGTCCCAAACAGTATAATACAAATCTACATGATTGTTTAAGGTTTCTAGTGTCTACATTTTGTGGGGAACTGAGTAGCCGGTGAAATTTGTGTGCAGAAGTACTTGGATGAATCTAAGCTACCTTTTAATTGCTTGGAGCTCAATACATTGTACTACAATTGTTTGGTTTAATTGTGTTTTCCCTAATAAATTTTAAGCTGTATGAAAACAAGAATTATTTGCAGTTTGACTAGTACACAGTGCCAGTTGGAGAGTAAGTGGTCAATATTTACTAAAGAATCAAAAATAAGTAAATAAATGCATGAATGAACATACTGTTCTATATTTCTGGAACATAATTGAATTTGTCAAAAAACTACTGGAGGCTAACAAATCAAACCTGCATAATTACTAATAAAGGGAACAGTAATTACAATTAATTTTATCCTTCCTTTGAGAATAAATACGAACAGCTTAATTTGTGTATTATGCATTCTTTATAACTTTGTGATTTTTAAGAAGGCTTATTATTGGAGTATGTTATTACTTTAAAACCAAGAAAGATGTTTTATTAGTTTTATGCTTATTTGATTATATATGTGTGCAATAAGCAAAATACACGGGCAATAGATAGAATTATCTTTGCCTCATGATTTTTTAAAACAGAGAGAGGAGAATGGAATAGAGCATGAGTGGCTGAGGGGAAACCAAACATGAAATTAGCTACAATTATAAGTTGGGAAAATAACATATGAAGTTATTAAAGAAAGAGAAATATGATTACAAGGAGTATGAAACTGAATACTGACTGGGCTTCCTTTTGTAAGTATTTTACTTAATAAATCATTTCAATGGACTAGAACCACACTTCTTTGCTTCTCTATACACTCACATGCAAACACATGCTTAAAGCTCTCTTTTTGTCTACAACAGAATTATGCTGTCTTTTTTTTCTTTTGGTAGTTAATTATTTCAAAGTTCAATGATAGTTACTAAATATTTTGATTTTTAACTTGATTGTTTTTTAATGAGGAAGTCTTCTAGAAGCTCCTGAATCACCAAGTATGATAGCTTACATTCTTATTTGGTTTAATAATTCCTTATTATCTAGCAGGTTTGAACTTTTTCATGGATTGTGCAGTGCATCAAAATCATAACTAAAATGTCTTCAGTCATGGCCGTGTTTATAAAAATTCTCTTCAACAAATGTGCCATAGAACATTTTAATACTTCCTGAATCATGTTTTATGCTTTCCTTAATGGGTGCTATGGGTGCCATGGCACATCGGTTTTTGCCAGGCCAACGTAATCTATGTGAAAATGTGCATATACTACAGAATGTTATACAGCGTGTTTCTTGAATATGGTTAAAACTTTTCAGGTGTGCTAGTATGTTGGAGAGTCTTCAACAGTTCTTCAGTAGCCCTTTTCTTGAAGTATTTAGATGTTAGTAAAGAGAAAAATTACTGATTTTACCACTAATGTTAGAACACTTTAATGTAAATTAAGATCTATCATCATACAAGTGGCTACAAATGCAATATAATCTCATACTTAAAAATACCCGATTCAAAGTGGTGGTGACTAAGTAAATTTATAATTTAAAGAAAATGTGGCTTTGCTTTTGTCCTTAATATTAACTACAAAAAAAAAAAAAAGAACACTTCATTGATTTGGCATTGATATTTCATGGTACTTTTTCTTTCAGAAAACTTACTCTAATTTATTTCTCATTTTTAAAAAAGCTATTAGTTACGTTACCAAAAGTGTATCTTGTTTATAATTTCTTACTTTTTAAAGCTGATCACAATGAGTAAAATTCAGTGTGGTGTTACTTACTGTTTTTTATGAACACATTGTCATTTTATGTTAAGTAATGAGAATTTCAGAGGTTATTGACATCTGTAGGACTGTACCTTTAAGTCTGTTAATTTCTTGAGTTTTTTTAGAAGTATTTGTTTTTCCTCATTTTGATACATAACAGTCATCTCTAAAGGCCGTGAAAATATTTTATGCTTAGGTTGCCATATCAAAATGATCTGTATGTATTTAATGTGAACTGTGTGTGATATTCCTCTAATATCTCTGTATTCTCACACGTGAGGTTATTCCCATTTTTCAAATGAGAAAATGGACAGAGAAGTAAAGTACTTGCTCAGGTTCACATGCTAGTAAGAATTTGACCCCAATTAGTTGGGCTTCCCAAACTTTAACTTTAATATTTGAGCTGTGATGATGGCATAAATGTATTGAAACATTGTCTACTGTGTTATTATAAGAAAAACTTTATGTTAAATAATAGTTACATTAAAATTTGGGAAGTCAAAGGATACAGAAGAAGGGATATAAAGAACTAAAACCAATATGCATCAATTGAACACAAAGTGCCTGGGATATAACAAGAAACCTTGAATATAGCAAGAATGATATTGTGCTTCTCATGCAAAACATAGTTTCATGGGCAAAACAGAAAAGAGTCTGGTATTAAAAGGCAACTCGTGTTAGAAAAAAAGAAAGCAAAGGCAAACAGCACTATCACAAGACAATATATTCTGCTCCAGGAACAGCCAGTGTTAACATTTTGGTTCAAAACGGTTAATTATTTATGTGTTTTATAAAATTATCTTGATTTGAAATCCTGTATTGCTTTCATTGCTCTGTTCTGATTAGCTTTATTCTGTTTTATTTTGTTTGGTTTTATTCTCTTTCAAATAAAAAAATGAACAATATTTTGCATACACTTTTCAAAGATGCTCATGCATTAGGAAATAGAATTTTCCGTAAAATTTATGAATATGATAAATTTCACACATTTCAGTAACTTCACTTATATTTATAAAGAACTAAAAATTAAACTGAAACAAAAATCTTTTAGACTGCTCCAAATAAGTAAAATAATCACAGACTAAATTTAAGTCTTTGGGAATAAGATTAAGCAACGGATTCCTAGGATCATCTATATGAAAGACAAAAGTGGAGCCCCAAATGAGTTTTAAAATGATTTTTCCAAGTTATACGTTTTTTTTTTTTATTGGTAAGTTAAACTGTTGTGCTAGACAATTATGTGAAGTAGTTTATCTGATTCCTGAAAAGTTCTTGTCAGTATGCTAAAGGTTTAGCATTTGTGTTCCAGTATTTATTACTAGAAATTTTGGTATGGGAATTTCTTTCATTCTACAACTTAGCATTCTAACAATAATATGGTATCTAGAAAAAAACAAGGTTTTGCACATTTCCTGTCAGACTTTACAGGATTTACCCTAAAACTGTGAGAAAATGTTCAGTGTATTAGCTTTTTTGAAGGCTTTTGTAAGATTCCCAATGGGAGGTATTAGAATAAAAATATTAGAAACGTCAATCTATGGGGCTTTAATATTTACGTATTTTAGTTTATCATAGATTCCTTTTTTTTAAAAAACTATGTCTAACCCTATTTATCTGGTAATCAAGATTGGTCTTCTTTGTGGATACTGTAGATGAGAAATTTAAAGACTAACACTAAACATTAGATTAAGTGGTATAATAAAAATTATTTAAGTGGGAAATATTGAGGGGTATTAATGTTTCTGTTTTAATCCTATTATAAAACTATTGTTAAATCCTTTCTTTCTCTAAAATGACTCTATTAGAAAAGTAATAGGAAACCTCTGATTGTGGAAATAGGCTATGACTCTATCTTCTGACTAAATTGAAGTTCAAAGAGATGGGCCTTTTCCCATTATCACGTGTGTTTAGAGATAAGGAAATGAAAATCTAGACTTTTGAGGAAAAGAGAAGGGGAACATTCATTGTAGCACTACTTTTTCATTAACCTTTTGCTTACTCTTTCAGGCCTATTCTTCTTTCATTGTGTACAGCGTTAAATAAAACCACAAAAGAATAGATATTTCCTGTTAAAATTTGAAGATGAATTTAAAACAATTACTTAACATTAATATATATTTATATTCCTTTACATTGTTTGATGATTTATGGTACAAAAAATATTCAGGCTCCGGCAATAACTTCAATTATAAATATGAGACTTCAATTTTGAGGATAAACTTGATTAAATTACTGTCATAAAAAGAACTATTTTCTATTAACCCAAATTTTGTTGCCAGTTGGATCTCAGAACTTTCACTAAAATGTATTTTGAAGAGAGAAAAACACAAGATTCCTAAAATAAAACTGTGGATGAGGAAAGTATAATTAAGTGATTAGAAATCAATAGCATTTTGTACCTACATTTGAAAACTAGAAGCATGAATCACTAACATATTTCTTTTTAAATATTTTGACTATGTTTTTATTTCATCAGACAGGAATTTTCCAGCGATTTTAAACTTTTGTGCTTCACTAAAAAGAATTTACCCTTTAGCCGTTAAAATAAAACCATATGATAACTTAAAGCACAATGACAAAGTTAAAGACAAAGATCATCCTCATAGCTTTTCCATTCTTCTAGAGTAACTACAACGACAAAATTTGTTTGTGAACTTTTTGAAATGTCCCAGATACTTCTTGGTGCTAATTAAGCTAAAATTACTGGAAAGAAAAAAAAAAAAAAACATAAATAGTCTCAGGCCTAGGCAAAGGGGTGGGTGGTCTGTGATTTCAAGAATTAGTTACAGTTTTATGAATTAACTCTTGTGATTGTACTATACAAATTTTATTGAAAAAATATCTTTTATGGAAACTTTTCCTTCTGGGAGTGTGGGAAAATTTTTCTCTTTCCACGACCCTGTAGAGAGATGGTATTTGTAGTGCAAATATAACAAATTATTTCAAATACTACACCAACATTTTGCCTGAGGTTTTAAATTCTCTTTTAATCAAGTGGGATTCTATATATATATATATATATATATATATATATATATATACATATATTTCAAATTGATACCATTGGTTTAATTACATGAGGGCATAATGTAAAACATGCTTTCATTTTACTTGTTTTTAGAGTGTTCAGCAGAATATATATAGTATTATTTAATAATATTCCTAAGACTAGAAATCAGTTCTATTCTTTGCTTCATGATAGACTCTTTATACATTGTTTATGTAAGATCTTCCCAAAATAAAAATTGTTGTAAAATTAAAGCAAATTAAAAAAAAGAAACTAAATAATAATATCTCTCAGTGCAGTACATAATAATTACTGAGCTCAATTTATGATTTTCTTTCTTCTCTTAGCATCCTTTCCCCTCCTTATGGACTTTAAGTGAAATTAATTCAGTAGGTCTAACTTAGCAAGATTGCTGCAACTTACTCAGAACTCCGGATGCTTCAATCATGTTTTATTTTTTTAAACCCTTATAGGCATTTTCTTGACCTATCATTTTTTGAACCACTGAGACAGCCATTGAACACCCAATGCAGGGGATATAGTGAAGCAAATGAATCAGGGAGAAGAAAGGGAGAAAATAAGTTGGGCACTTTCACAACGTGAAACTCCACTGTGTAAGGGGGATTTATCACTGTTGACGTTAGCTTTTGGCTTTTTTCTACAGACACATTTTTCCACCTCTTAATCATAATTATTCTTTTTCTACACCTAGAGCTAATGATGTCCATATATAGGGTCATTTTGAGTAGTCATTTTTATTGAAACACTTTGAGCTTGTCTCCTTCACTTAAATTCTTTTTTTTAATTTTAAAAGCAAAATAAGAAAAAATATGACAATACAGAATTTCGAAACAAAATAATAGGAGATTAACACTGGTTAATACATTGCAGATTGTTATCTTCAAAGTAGTTGTTCAGCTTACAAGATACAGGCATAAAAAATGATCAAACAATCAAAAGATGAAAGTACAAACAGTTCTTTTTGATGAAACAACAGAGATTAGTAGTATAGTTATCTGTCATGTATATATAGTCATTTTGATTATAGGTATTTTCAGGAAAACAGAATTCAGATCTTCTAAGTCTTTAGAATACAACTGCCCAAAACAGATTGAATCCACAAAGATTTATTTTTTAAAATAAGAGTAAAGTATTTTTAAAATTTTTCAAACGGAATCATAACTTCCTTCTGGTATTGCTTAGGTTGTTGTTGTTGTTTGTTTGTTTGTTTTTCATTTAGAGTATTATAAATTTGCTATGGCATGAGAGTACCTAAGGGTATGTATAAAATCTGGGCAAGTCTAGAAAAGAGGCTTTCAAAACCATTAAAAATATTCACCCAGATTCAGTCTTTTCCCCTTGTTTATTTCAAGTCCAAACAAATATTTAAGAACTTAAAACTTCAAAAACATGTTACAAGATTTCCAGTCACATGAAATTATAGAATATGTAACATAAATGAAATATTTTAATCAATGAGAGAACCACAAAGTAATGAACTTGAAGAAATAATTGCAGTTTAATGCATCTGATAGACACCAGATGATGTGCTGTTTTTTTAGTTAATTTTAAACATAATTTTATCATCTAGATCTATATTAAATTAAATCATATTATACTCAAGCAACTAGAAATTTAAACATATTGCTATCTACAGAAAAACCCCAGCACAAGCATTTATTTGTAATATTAATCTGAAATATTTTCTGACTGAGTATGGGTTGGTTCCAATTTCTTAATATGTATGTTAGGATATTTTTATACTAATTAAATTACAGAAACCTTAGTTTAATATTTAATTTCCTGGGTAGTCATGTTTTCTGATTTAAAAATACTGACTGGGTGTCAGTATGCCCCAATGTTTTTCTTCTTCATTTTTTTTTTTTGCTTTTTAAAATTTTAATTTGTACATTTTTTATATATATAAAATGATAATATTCATCATACAGTATTTGTACCTGTATAAGACATATCTTGCTTCATCTTTTTTCCCATTCCCCTCTCCTCCTTCCAACCCTCACCCTCTGCTTATTTACAAAAGGTTTGTTTGCATTTTTTCCTTCTAATTTTTTTAATCCCTTCTTTCCTTTTTCCCTCCCCCTTCTCTTGTTCCTCTTCTCATTTGAATATTTTCTTCCCATTTCCCAATACCTATTATACATTTTGGTCCTTAATTACACTTTCAATTTCTCACACCAGAGAAACAATGTGGTATTTAAATACATGTGTCTGATTTATTTCACTTAAGAGTATGGTCTTAAGGTGTATCCAGTTAGCTAAAAATGTCATGCTTATTCTTCTTCATGGTGTAGTAGTATTCCACTGTATATTTAAATAAAACAAACTCACATCTTTTTTTTTTTCCATTCGTTGGTTAATGGGAATTTGGGTTGCTTCTTGGATTTAGCTATTATAAATTGTGCTGCTATTTAAATGCTATAAACACATGTATCTCCATGGTGTGATGCCTTTTTTCCTTTCAGAAAAATACCTAAGGAGAATAGCTGCATTGACTAGGACCTCTATTCCTAGTTTTCTGAGGAATCTATACACTGATTTCCACAGTGGTTGCACCAGTCTATACTCCCACCAACACAGCCCCGCCAGCATCTGTTATTGGTTGATTTCTTGATGATAGCCATTCTTTCTGGGGTGAGGTGGATTCTAGCATTGTTTTAATTTGTATCTCTCCAATGACCAATGATGTCTAAAGTTTTTTCATGCATTTATTTGCTGTTTGTACTTCTTCATTTAAGAAGTGTTTATTCATCTCAGAAGCCTATATTTGAACTGAGTCTTTTAATTATGGGGAGTCTGTTTTTTTGAGTTCTTTATATAATCTAGATATTAGTCCTTTGCGCCAATCTTTCTGTTCTTCATTTGTTTGTAGGATGCATGCAATCTAATTTATATTTCATGAAATACTCTCTTGAGTCTTTTATCTAGTTCTGTTGAGGGTTTTTCTAGGTTTCAACTAAGGCTTTGAGATATTTTGTCCCATTTCTGTATCTTGACATTCTCATAAAAGTGTCATTTAAATCTCTTCTTTGTGTTAACAGTTCCCAGACTTGGATTATCTGTCCAGACCGTTCTTTTCCACTTCTTATGAAATTGCTTTTTTTAACAGGTTCTCTTGAATGTCCTACAGTCTCTCCAATTTAACATGTCAAAAATGAACACTCAACTTTTCAGTCTTGTAGCTGTTCACCTCTCTAACCTTCCTCTCACCCAGTGATACCAACATTGATAAAGATACTTAAACCAAAGCGTGTCAATCTTTGCTTATAATTTAAAAATTAACAGATTTTTTTTTTTACTGAAGTTTGAAATTTACAGCAAAATTAAGTGAAAAGTAGTTTCCTCTCAGCCCAGAATGGCAATCCATCTTCCTTTCAGTAACCTGCAGCAGGGGTACATTTGTTACAATAGCTGAAGCTGCATCAGTGTACCTGAACTCTCAGCATTGATGGTTTACACTAGGGTTTACACTTCTGGTATTGTACATCCTCTGAGTTTTGACACATGCATAATTGTCATGCTTGATTTTTCCCTGTCTTCTCTGCTTTTCTTCCCAGTCTTATCCCATGGATGAATTTTAAGTCATTCTAAACTTGATGTTGATTCGATCTATGAAAACATTTCATGAGTTTTTCTCAATTTTTTACTTATATTTTTATTGTTTTTGGCTTTTGCCTCTAACCTGACCTTATCTCTTTCCTTACCTCTAGAACAGGATAGTTGACTCCTAAATTGGCTTCTCACCTTCACTTATGCCAGCATCCACCCTTCAGTATCCCCAGCAAACGTGTTTTTAAATGCCATTCAGCGAGTTTGCTCACAGCTATGTGGCTTTGAAATGCAATAAAATTCAGCCTCTTTCCTTGGACTACAAGGTTCTAGATGATCTAACCCTTTCCTACCACTTCAGAGTTTTTTGTCCTACTTACGCCAAGCCCACACTTTGACCCAAACTGAACCTCTTTCTTCTACTGGAACCTCCATGCTCTCACTTTATCTACAAGCTATTACCGCCCTAAATTCTCTTTCATCTGACTTGTCATATGACTTGCTCCCATTCTCCATGTAGGTCTCAGTTTAAACGTTTACTCTGGAAAAATCTTCCATCAATCACCTTTCTCAAGGCTGTAAGCCAAACTTGACCCCTTGCTAACTAACCTTATGCAAGTTCAAAATTTCTCTGAGTCTTCCTGTTTGCATCTGTAAAATGAATAAAATGATAACAGTGTGAATATTATAAAGCTATTGAGGCAATGTGAGTGGTTGGTTTTTGCAAACTGCTTAGAATATGGTAGCTACTGGATAGTAAACATTCAAAAATCATCATCTTTGTTACTAATAACTTGTTCATTTTTCTTTCTCTCATCATTCATCATTATGTTCAGATATTTTCTCCTCAAATGTACCCAGCCAGTAGGACTTGATAATGGATATGTTGACCTCTTTCTCTGCAGTCATCTCTCTGTATTACTTTCCAATACCAAAAATACCTCTTATTGAAATTAAATTTTAGATACTTTTATGATACTAGTGTTACATTTTTGAGTTTTAGATACAGTATTAGTAAACTGGTTTATTTAAAATATACAATATATTGTATTAAATGGTGTTGGAGCACTAACCATAGTTATTTTTAATCTGTAATATTTCACACTTGTGTAAACTTCTCCTTAGAACTTTAAAATTACTGAGAAAATTAAAAAGTCACCTACACAAATACTGAGAAGATTTTACATGCAAATATGGAAAGAAAAAGCTAATATTAACTGAAAATTTTTCATGCCACATAATCTAGCTTTTGGTATAAACTCACTATGTCTTGAACTTACTGGAATCTAAATTCCTAATAAAACTGGAATACAGTAATATTAGGAGTTAAAAGTAAATGTTAAGATTACAACATAAGGGGAAAGGAATAAAAAGATAAAAACTCAGTGATTAAGTCTTACTTAATTTTCTTGCTATTTTTCTTAAATATATGTTCATATAAATAAGTGTTAAATACTATATCATAACATGAAAAACAAATAAACATGGGAGATTCTAAAACATTCAGATGGTTCTTAGTCTGTCAGATACAAAGATTTATAGAAAATAATAATATTTGGTATGTTGGTTAATATGAAAAGTAGCAACAATAGTTTCCTATAGCATATTTAGTATAAATAGTTTTTAAAAATATAAAGAATGTGAGATCATGGGGATCAGAGAAAGTTGGATTTCTTTGCAAATTGGAAGTTTGTAATCAACTTCCACTGCTCAATGTTTAACTCTAATTACCTCTGAAAATACACCGACCGCACATAGCAATAACTTTATACTTATGTTGACAAGAGCCTCACTACACTCACCGTACCACAAAATCCATCATCTCTAATCCCAATGGCTCTGGAAAAATAACACTATAGAAGTCTCAGCTTAATTTAAATCTGTAATAAACCAGAGAAGGAAAAAAGATAACTATCCCCAGATTAGTATACATTCTGACAATTCTAAGAAAGTAATTACCATAGCTTTCTTATGTGGAATCACTAATTTTGTAAGGCACAAGTTAGGGTAAAATTAAAAAAAAAATACAAACAGAATTTCACCACATAGTTATACTGCACCTAAAGTAGTAAAATCTGTAACTGGATTTCAATGCCTCCTACCCCACCAAGTGGACTAACAGTGTTATTTTTGTTAACAGTTTTCAAAATGAAGAATCCAAGTAACAGGCTGAAGAAGCTGTTCCCATAGGAAAATACTGTTTCTTCCAAACCAACGTTTAAAGATTTCCATCTTAAAGCATATAAAAATCAATGTAAAGTGTTCCCACCCTGTTTTAAATTTATATAACTGCATGGAAGCATAAACAAGCACAGATTTCTCTGCAACTTAAGTGTCAGTATACCAAACGCTTCAAATTAACTCAGAGACTTGGAAAAAGGAGTTGACTAAAAAAAAGATATGGAAATTAATGAATGGGTGAAATGATATAAAATAAATGCCCTATGAAATTTTAAGAAGATTTTATCTGTGATAGGTGTCTTATGGTGAATTTTTCTTTATAGCTCAACATAACAGACTGAAATATTTCCTAGAAGAAAAGTCAAAATTTAGGAAAAATTTGGGAATGATGATGGAATTTAAGAAGACAAATTAAGCTGAAAAAGGAAAAGCCAAAGTTTTGCAATCAAAAATATTTCTGTGTAAGTTCTGAGTAATTATTTATAACATGTTATGAAGCCATTCTATCGTTTTAGCAAACAGGACAAATTGTATTTAATGAGAACAGGCATTAGAACAATTCTATAACATATGATTAGTACTAGTCTGATTGTGTAACAACAATAAGCATAACTGTGGTAAAAGTGAAAAACAAATTATAAGAAATTCCTTAATACCAGGTAATATTTTAAGAGCTTTCAAGAATGATTTTATTAAGAACTTCATATTTATTATCTCATTTACTCTCTCTTGCTAGCTTTATTTTGCAGAAATAGGAACTAAATGATGCACTGTGAAACTGTCCAATCTCAAACTAATATTAGTGGCTAAGAAAAATTACAACCTGAGTGTGCATCTCTAGCATCCAGCTTTTAAACACTGCACTGATGATACTCAGTGAATGTCAAATAAATACATATAACACATGGCTATTTATATATACACCTGCTATTTTTCAGAGAAAGAATAATTTTAAAAGCAAAGATCAGATAACCTATAAATTAAAGCTTTAATTTAAAAGATAAGTAACTTTAAGTTTACTAAAAGCATGCTTATCTTGCAGAATCTTGTTAGTGAAGAATTCCAAAGCACAACCATCAATGAATCGCCACAGTGTTCCTCTCTTCCTACACCATAATTCATTTCCTTTATATAAGTTCTGATCCTGTTCCAATAAATACAAGTTCATTGTAAAAAGTACCCAGAGGAAAATGGACCAGCTACCTGTCATGGATCCAGATTTTAAATAAAGAAGGAAAAACTTCATAGATTAAAAACATGCTTTTTGTCTGCCCCTGGAAATACATCCTAGAATTCAGTCATAAAAGTTCATGAACATTTATTTGCTAGTTATAAGCATGGCAGCAAAGCCATAACCCTGGGAGTGCAGTCGAAGCTAGCAGTCACGTCTTCTGTTTTATAGTAGCTTGTAAGTGTATTATCACAAACAACTTCACACTATTCAAGCTTGTATGCATTTTATTTTATTTTATTTATTTATTTTTTTTTGCGGCACTGGGGATTGAACTCACAGCCTCACGCCTGCCAAGGCAGGCGCTTAAGCCACTGAGCCAAACTCCCAGCCCTGGTTTTTTTGAGGCAGGGTCGCACTGTGTAGCTCAGGCCAGCCTTGCACTTGCGTTGTAGCCCAAGCCGGCCTCGAACTCACAACGCTCCGCCTACCTCAGCCTCCCGAGTGCTGGGATTAAAGGCGTGCGCCACCACGCCCGGCTTGCATTTTAAATTTAAACAATCTTTTATTTTTTTTTTCTTATTATGAAAGTACTATACGAATTGCTGGCCAAAAGTCTTGACCCGTAGCTATTGCTCTATGAAGGCCTTGGTGATGCTTCCACCCCTCCCGCCCTTGGTCATGTGTCTAATAACTAATTCTAGAGGCAACAGCTAAGGGTAGAATAATCTGAAGGAAATTCAATGTTTTCCTACCAAAATATGGTCCTAATATCTTTAAAATTGTAAGAATTGGGTTATTTATGTATGCATCAGTTGTTCTTTGTGTGATCATAACTGGAAGATAAAAATGATGAGAATAGAGCCCTCTAAGTGAAGAGGGGAAAGAGAGCACTGTGGATTCACCCTGAGATGAACACTATGGAGATAAAGTGCTGTGCTAAATAGGGTCCAATATTTTCCTATATGAGGATAAGGGTGTTTCTCAGAAGATTATTTGCTTCATTGGGAGATAGAATTAAGATCAATGATTCTCAGCATGGGAAATACGTAGGAATCATGGGTGGAGTTTAAAGAAGTTTCCACGCTCAGGCTCTCACTTGAGCATTATATGTATCTGAGAGGATGGACAATGGGTACAGTCATTTTTAAAATTTCCTAGGCAATTCTCCTGTACTTGAATTGGAGACTTCCACCTCCAGAATGAGCATAATGAAGTTGCTTTCCCAGCCTCCTCTGCTTCCCTTGCCACCTCCTGACTACCCTGTTCCTCTTCTTCTTCCTTATCTTAGTTTCTTGTCAAAATACTGATAACCACAACTTGAAGGAAGAGAAATTTATTTTGACCAAATGGTTATAGTCCCTGGTTGGCTGGCTTCGAGGCAGAAATGGCACAGCTGCTCAGGTTGTGGCATCCAGGGAACAGAGAAGGGAGGAACAGGAGACAGAAGTAGATCCTGCCAGACAGTATGCCCTAACATACAACAGACCAGAGCACGCTCAGCTCTGAATTCTTCAGCAAATTAACCCACAGAAAACTACAGAGTCCTCACAATCCAATCACCTTCCCAAAACCTCACCTTTGAATACATGAGCCACCTGGGGGGCGGTACAGATCTAAAACATAGCATTCGTCTCCCCACTACTCCCCTCTACTTTTCTTCTTCTTAAGGCAAAACAAGGCCTTAAGTTCTGGATTTTCATTGGATACCCTGTCTAGGTAATAGTCAGTGACACTTTCATGAAGGCATATTAAGTTTATTCTACAAAACACCGGAGAGTAAAACCTGGGACAGGGGAGGGACCCAGGCATCCTAGGGCTACCTGTACACATGGTAAGTTTTCAAGGATTCTTTTCTTTTTTCAGCATTAGAATTTCTTTCTATTATGGCAGGACATCAAATGGTATTAAATGATAGCCTAAAATAAATCTGGACTTTGGCCAAGGCTGAAAGGATCTCTCTAATCCCTACTAGAGTGATGCCTACCTTGGTACAGGGTGATGGGCATGAACCTAAGGAATAACCCCCACATGACCAGAAAAGTGGACCAGTTTGAAGTAGCCTTGGGCAGAGGTTGACTGAGATAAAAGCATAAAAAAGACCACTACTATGAATTTAGGCTAAATGTTATTAGTCTTCAGACATTTTTTGGAAATACTGTATATGATAGTAGAATGCTTAGGCGATAAAAAGAAAGGAAATGAACTAAGCTGAAATCAGAGAAACACGGGGACTCTGAGTTGCTTTAAATGACTTTAGAAAAGCAAACACACACACACAAACAATAAAACATGCAAAAAGAAAAATACCTGTAATCTTCTACCTGCAAAGATAAACATTGTTCATACTTTCTTTCATACCTAAAAATGTAATTACCAATTATGTTTTTGTTTTCTGAATTTCCCTTCTAAAATCTTAACTATAGAGCATCTGTTGTAGCATTATAATATGGAAATAAATTTACTGCACAAACTCAGTGGCAACACACATTTTAAATAATTAATTTTGAAACAACTAAACTCAAACCTTAGTACACTTTCAAGCCATAAGTCAGTGAACTTATGACCCCTCCAACTGGTTTCATGGAAAATTGCCTCCTCTAAATGCATAAATGAGCACAAATTTATATCTCCCTTATGACTTTTGTACTTTTGGAATATTAAGAAAAATTCTCTAGAGCTGTTTAAATTCTAAAACTTAGAAGTAAAAGAGATCTTTTTGCTGAAAGCCGGATTGTAGGTTTTAAAGACTTTGTTCTCAGTATTTGTGAAGTGTTATGATCTAAATAAACTTCCCAGGTGATCCAAACTCCCATGCCAACACTATAAAATCAAGTCCAGTCCAACTCTGTGAAGCCTACTCCACAGCCTAGGTAGCTTTTGAGGAAGAAGACTCTAAACTAAGATTGATCAGTTTTAATTCTGGAAATCCAAGTGTCCATGAGTCGCCTATTGTTAAAATAGTCTATATGCTTATATGATTTCTGGGGAGAAGAGGAAATCATTGCACCCAAAGGGAGCCAAAATGCTAAAAATGTGTAAAAAGATTTGTTGAACAGTATGCAGATCATTTTAAGTGTTACCCGATTTCCACTCTGGAATTAAGGTAAGGAGATAACACATTTTAGACATACTAGGATAGAAAGAGTTTTACTAATACTTCCTCCCCTTCAGGAAGGTTGCAAGTAGAATCAGAAAGAACCAGAAGTAACATAGAGATTTTGACCAGTGATGACCAAAGGAGTATACTTACATTGTGAAGAAGCTTCTATAACCCTGAGCCACGTTTTGGCCTTCTTTCACTTTTATTTTTGAGGAATAAACACAATAAATATTTTATGGTATTTTCCAAAGAACCCAGAAAATTTTTCTTGGAACAACAAAAGGGGGTCTCACTCCCCACCACACTCATTACAAACCAGAAATTTAAACTTCAACTCATAGTGGAATTACACTGAAAAAAACAAGCATATTCTCAATAATGATACCTTGAAATGAACGGATTTCTATTGTAGGAGTTGCTTCTTATCCTGGAGCAGCCCTTGAAAGCATGAGGGAAATGCAGTGTTGCAGGTGCACCCCAACATATCATATCAGAATCTGTATTTTTAAACAAAGTCCCCATGTAATTTATATGCATGTTGACATTTAAGGAGCACCATTTATGTCATTCAAATTTTTAGTTTCTAGAAGACTGTGTGTGTGCATGTGTGTGTGTGTGTGTGTGTGTGTGTGTGTGTGTGTGTACTGGTGAGGTGGAATACAACTAGAAATCTTTGTTTTTGAACCAGGAATTGAACTCTAGGATCTCATGCTTGGCAGGCAGGTCTTGTGCTGCTGAGCTATGTTCCTGGCCCCTTACTTAGGTTTTTGAGACAGTGTTTTGCTATGTAGTTCAGACAATCCTTGAACTCAGTATGTAGCACAGGCTGGCCTTGAACTTGTGGCAATCCTCCCAAGGGCTGGGATTACAGGAGTATCCCACCATGCCCGGCGAGGACTAGAAATCTTTGCATAAGTTTACTGATGTTATATACTATTTTCTGCCCTCAACTGTGCAAATGCCATGGAATAATATATTCATGTATTTCTCCCAAAATTTATTTTATTTTATTTTATTTTTTTGGAAAATTTCCGGAAGTTTTATTTTTTAGGTATTTGACAATTATATACCAAAATTACTCTGTTTTTTTTTTAAATTTTAAACAGAAGAAAAGAAATTAAAGTAAAACAATTTCACAACAAGCCAGTAGGAGAGTAACAATAATCAGCACATTGCATATTGTTAAATTCACGCAGTTGTTTAGGGTATAAGATATAGACAGGAAACATTGTTGAGGAAATTATTAGCACAAAACTTTTACTTCAGTGAATCAAGAGAAACCAGCTATATGACTATCTTTTTTGTTATGATTGCTCTATTATTTTCAAATAAACATTTCACATTAAAAATGGAATCTGAAGATGACCCTGTGAAAACTACTTTTGACTCAAAATTTTTTCTTTAACTATCTTAATTTTTTATATACATAGATTTTCTTTCAGTTCATCACACAAGTACAACGATGTGATGGTTACATATGTGTGGTTTATTTAATTCACTGAGAAGTATATTTTCAATGCTCATCCATCTAAGAGTGAAAATGTCTAGTTTATCGTTCTTCATAGCTAAATAGCATTCCATTATACAGAAATATCACATCTTTTTTGTGCATTCCTCAGTCTGGGGGCATTTAGGTTGTTTCCAACATCTAGCTATTATGAACTGGGCAACTATAAACATAGGTGCACATATATTGCTGTGGTAGAATGTTTCTAATTCTTTTGGAAAAATACCCAGAAGGAGAATAGCTGGATCAAATGGAACCTCCAATTCTAGCTTTTTGAGGAATCTCCACACTGACTTCCACAGTGGTTGCATGAGCCTGCATTCCTACCAACAGTGGAGAAGAGTTCATTTTTATCCACTGCCCCTCCAGCATTTGTTATTGGTTGACTTCTTAATACTAGCCATTCTTTCTGGGGTGAAGTGGAATCTCAGTGTTACTTTCATTTGCATCTCTCGAATGATCAGTGTTGTTGAAACTTTTTTTCATGTGTTTATTTGCTGTTTGTACTTCTTCATCTGAGAAGTGTGTGTTCATCTCAGATGTCCATTTTTGGATTGGGTCTTTACATTTTGGATGACTGATTTTTTAAAGTTCTTTATACGTTCTTGATAGTAATCCTTTATCTAAAGGACAGCTGGCAAACATTTTCTCCCAGACTGTGGGTAGTCTCTTCATAGTGTTGGTGGTTCCTCTTGCTGTGCAAAAGCTTTTCAGTAGGATGAGATCCCATTTGTTGATTCTTTCGATAGTTCCTGTGCAGTCTGGCTTTTATTCATAAAGTCTTTGCCTACACCAGTGTCTTTAAGAATTTTGCCTACTCTATCGTACTGCAGATTTAATGTTGAGACCTTTAATCCATTTAGATTTTAACTTAGTACATAGTGAAAGATATGGGTCCAGTCTTAGTCTTCAGCATGTGGAGAACCAGTTTTTCCAACACCATTTATTAAAAAGCCTTCTCCCAAAATCTATGTATTCACTGGAAAGTTCTATGTATGTTTATTTATCTAAGGATCTTTTCATATTATATTTTTGTTTACATGTCTATAGCAAGATCCCTTAAACATCAGTTTTTCCTTTCTTCCAAAGTAAAGAAAACTTCTTTTATTTTACCTGGGTACAGTTTCTCTCAGAATAAAGATATTGCATCTTTTTTAGCTTCATGTCATTAGGACACGTCACATAGTAAACAGGAGAAAACTAGAAGCAGTGCGGACAGTTCGAGGGATTCTTTCGGAAAATACAGCAGTAGCCATTCACTGTGTCTCCCTCCTTGTTCTCCATTCTGCTGATTGAAAAGTGTGGAATTCACGGTCCCCAACAGAATGGCTAGGCACAGAAAGCTAGCTTGTTAACACCGGGGATTTTATATCTGGATTTTTTTTGAAATAAAAGAGAAGCTTCACAATCAGTGATATAAAATCCATTTTTGTGGACTTCTTCAGGGATGATAGCATAGTTTATTTATATTTGTTCTCAATAAATGCTACATTAAACTTTTTGAGTACATAATTTTTAAATAGACCTTAATAAATTTCTGAGGGACTATTAAATTAAAGTAGACAGATAAAATTAGCATAGCATTTACATGTAATAGACAAAAATGTTACTAATTTGAAATCAAAATTTGACTGAGAAGTTGAGACTTTGGCTTAATCTGGAAAATATAATTTAAAAGATATTTTGAAACATTATCTATGCTACTGACTTCTGAATTGTTTTTACTTTGAAATCTAAACTAGATTTAAAAATTCTTATAGCATTTACATTGTACAGTAGTTTTTTGCTATTTGATTTTCATAGCTTACTGAAAATTAGCATCAAAATGTAAGTATGTGTATATTATAAGATACACAAAATTTCAAGCATTGGGCATAGGTTTATTTGTAAGGTTTTGTAGATATTTTCTAAAAGAAATATTTACATACTTACATTTAATTATCTAATGATATTTTATGCTTGATAGTGTTACTTTAGAACTTCTTCTCCCATATCACAATATTGGATTGTTAGCAAAGAAATTTCATATGTGTTCTTAAAAAAGTTCAGGAATTCAAATCAAGAATGCACATGTGCTTTCACTTTTTTTTTACTAAGTTTCATAAAATGACAAAAGAGAAACAAAACAGAAAAACAAAAATCCACTGAAAACTAACAGCAAAATGTCACCAAAGACAGCAATCTAACAATATTTACTTTAGTTTAGCACTTCTTTAGAACTGGAAAGTCAAATACACCATGGGGTTAATATTATTTGAGCTATGACAATGTCTTCTGAAGGCAACTGATAAGCACTTAAAATTATATGGTTCTGCATCTATTAAGATAACAGAAATAAAGACATTTCTCTACTTCTTTTGAAAGCTACCAAAAACAAAGAATAAAAGGAAACCGAAAAACAGGAAAATCAAAGCACTCAAGAACCAGCGTAGGAAGCATCTATTTTTGTGAATTAAAATATATGAAAATGAAAGAAAAGAGATGAATGATAAATGACATCTGACAAAGCAACAAGATTGAATCTCATGACTTAGAAGACCTAAAAGAATATTGCTTAGAAGCAAGCTGGTTTGACTAGTAGATCATAGAGATTTTCAAGGGTTGCAGACACCAAAGAAAAGATTAGAAGGGAGATCAAACCAGATAAAACTTGAGACATATGTTTTAAAGAGCAATTAGAACAGCAAGCACCCAACTTTACCTTCTTCCTTTATCAAAGAAGATTCGCTAATTTTTCTTCTGCATTAGAGAGGTTGCAGAAGGAAAATGTGGGTATAGTACAGAGATCAACCACAGGATTAATGAATAAACTCCTGTACTCTAACATCCTATTGTTATTCAATATCTACGGGTTGTGCCAAGCTTAGAGTACTTAAGGAATTTGGAGAAGTATTGGGAGACTCAGATCTATCTCTGAAAAAAGAACTATAGACACTGATATTTGGGGAGCTAGTACCAAGAATAGGGAAGTCAAAACCAAAATGTAACAGATTCCCTTACTTAATAGATTTTTAGAACATTTATTTTTTCTCTTGAGAGAAATTTTCAAGGACAGAGTAATTTCAAAATTACAAGGTACCAGTGCTGGTGACTAAATGCCTGGAATTTTCAGATTCAGGCTTGGAAATCAAGACATTGATTTCCTGAGAAGTACTGTATGAAGCATGCTGTTCAAATGACCATGTAAGTGTTAAAACATTCAAGTGAAGTGAATAGCTTTTCAAATCAGTGGGGTACTTTGGATAATGCTTCAGCATGAAGTAAGTGGTAAGTTTCAGTTTAGATTTTATATTCCATAGGAGAGAAGGCAAATATTGTTATTCAACTAGTTATAATTAATGCTATTAGATGTCCAGAATGACATGGACAAACAAAAACATGAAATGAATATATACCTAAAACAACGACTTCTATTTATTGTTCAGGACTTTTTTTAAACAGAACAAGCTTATGTAAAATTTACCAAAAGATTCTCAACTGAATATCTATTTAATTATTCCTGCTTTACTTGACTATTTTTAAAAGATATGTCCATTATTTAAGTTAATCATTTAATGTTTTATAGCTCTTCTTTTACAGAATTGGTATTTAAATTTTTATTTATTTGTGTGTAATTTTTTCTATAAGGGTATACACTTTCTGGGGACAAGAAATATATATTGTATTTACAATGACTGTAATACACAGTCTTTTTAATAGAGTCAATAAAAGGATTAAGAACAATTTCATCTAAAGTAAGTTATTAAACTTTGTAGTTATAAGTTAAGCATATTAAATGATCAGTTTTCAAAAAAATGTCAGCACAAGAACAACAGTAGTAAGGAATTCTAGAGAATGACAACAACAGATGCAGGGTATTAAATAATAGCCACTAAATTTGTAAGTAGTAATTAATTTATAATTAATATATATATATATATAAACAACTATTTTCTTCCTTATTAGCAATACATATCCTTTTCAAAGTAAAATGCCATTTATTTACTGTAATACTATGGAAGGTTCCAGTTACACAGTAGTAAGGAAGACAAAAATAGTCACCCTGGCTTAATCCTTACAGCATATAATACATTAACATGAATTAAGGATATAGATTTGCCCAGGAGGTAGAAAGCATAGAGTTGGAGCCAGATGGTTTGGGTTTAAATCTCCACTTTGACACTTGCTGCAGACTTTTATGTAGCATATTACATATAGGTGACATTTTTGGCAGCCACACAGAGATGATTTGATGCTTCATTCCTTACAAACTCACGAGATGAAGAAGACCAAATAATTTCTCAGGTAAAACTAACCTAGAAACACAACTGGAAGAAACTACTGCAAAAATAAGAAAGAAAAGTAAAACCCTACTCTGGGATTCATATGCTTTTTCACTAAGTAAAATTTATTAAAGACATTGAAATTTATGAAATTAATTAATGTTAAAGACATAGAACACTTAAATGAAAAGATTAATTAAGACTTCTTGCAGGCAGAATTTACCAAGTTCTTTGTAATGATTTCCTAATGTTTATAATTATTTCTAAATACTACACAATTTATTTTTGCATTCAGTACAAACAAGTTATTGAATGTATATGAAAATCATAAACCAGATGGCTTCAATAGTTTTATCTTATGTAAGACATTCTATTTATTACATATAGTCTTAATTATATTAATAGAAACTGGTATATGCATAAAAATGGAAAATATGAATATGAGACCTACATTTTAGAGATGACTATTATATATTGAGCAGTGTGAGAAAGCGAGTCTCTTTTAATTAAAGGTTTTATTTCAAATTAGAGTTCATGGGATATAATAATAAAAATGTGTGCTGAGAAAAAGTACTGAGAGGTTAATGTATTGATGCATATAAAGATTTAATTAAATTAATAAATATTGCAAACCAGCAATAGTAGTTGTAATTCAGCTCTTAATAGTAGTGTTTTGGCATTCAGCACGTACCTCATTGCTCTATGGTCCCTGCCTGATCAAGGTCTGTCCACTTACAAAAGCTATGGAATGTACTATCATTTTAATTATCTCTACATGGTTTCTCTTTAAAAGAAAGAAAGAGAAGAAAGAAAGAAAGAAAAAAGAGGCAGATGAGGTGGTAGAAGGGTGAGAAATAAATGGAGAAATCCTGTCCATATTTGTGTCCGTTGACCCCTTGCAGTGGTTTTTGGGGTGCAAGTTTTCTTAATCTTCCCTCTCCCCCTGCAGTCAACACAGATCATCCGCTTCAGAACATCCTGCTGTGTAATTTATTCTTGCCCTGTTTGCAAAATGAAAGCTGTTTTGCAAAGTTAAGTGGTGGAGGTATAAGTTATATTGTTTTTATGGAATTCTGGTACCTGTAATAATAGTTCATAGACATAAGCATACTCGAGTTGAAAAGTGTATGAGAAGCATTTTACTTTGCATGATATATCCACAATATCCTCTTGCCTTATTTTCACCCAATTACTTAACAGTTATTTATTTGTTCATTTGTTTAAGGTACTGGTGATGGAGCCCAGGGTCTTTGAACTGCATTACATTGCCAGAGCTTTTTTAGTTTTTGTTATGAGAAACAGTCTTCCTAAATCACTAAACTGCCTATGCTGACTTCAAACTTGCAGTCTTTCTGCCTCAGTCTCCCAGAGTGCAGGGATTATATGCCTGTGTCCCCACACCCAGATTCTTAGCAGTTTTGAAAGAACTAAGTGGAATTTCCCTCAGACACTTAAATGGCAATCACTTGGAATGAAAACACAGTGAATCTTGTTCCTTAGAGACAAATGTGCCTGCTTTCAAATTTTTTATTTTATTTTATTAATAATTTTGGACATTAGGAGTACTCAGTGTATGAATACAGTCTTTTCCTGATGGAGGTGCCACTGTCTCTTTCCCTTCCCCATGCCCTCTCATATCCCCTCTTAGTCTTCTGTTAATTTTGCCCCTTCCCCCAAATGCTTTATATTCTATTTTGTTGGTTAGATGTTCTGGCTATCTTCTTACCCATCAGCTTTTCCAGAGAAGCAAGAAGAACCCATTCAACTTTAGCAAGCTGACTTTTCTCCTTTCTTATTTTTCTCAAACTACAAATTTAAATCCTCATAAGTAAACCAAAAATGACCTGAAAATGTTCTTTATTACTTTTATAACAATAATAGCTGCCTTCCCTGTAATTTTGGAAGCTCCAAGCTAATTACAATTAAATGTGTTTTAACAAACAAAACACATACCAATTGTGGGAGGATGCTGGAAAATGTACCTCTGTCTTGGATTTTTCTTGGTAAATCAAGTTAATATCATATCAATCTTTGAGTAGAAACGTAGAAAGTATTTGTGGGCTAAATGAAGCTAACATGCATATTAGGCCAAGTCACCAAAAGGCAACTAGTAATGTTAACTCATTTTCTGGACTTGTCTTAGGCCTGAGCAATTCAAGATATATATATTTTTTCATTGTTAAATAGGATATCTGCAGGTCAGTCCTTGACTTTTCCAGATTTATGAGGTTCCATGTACTTTACGAATGCAGCATATATTATTGGTCTGAAAGGTGTTTGAGTTTGCAATTTTCACATGTATTAAAGCTATTCTTTAGTTATCAGGACACAGATAGAAGTATTTGAATTATATTGTGATTTTTCAAATTCACAGTAGTCAAAGATAAAGTCAGGGACAGTTCATTTTGAAAATTTAAATAAAATACTCTGCAGATAAAATTTTTGAAGTGTTTTAGACAAAATATGGGTATAAAAATTTTACATAATTATTTTCAGATTCACTGTTTTATTCAGTACTGCATAAAATTATTTAATCAATTCATGTTGTAAAATATTTATTGTATTTTTCTGATTTTATTTCATTCCATGAAATATTTAATATTTTGTAATTAATATAAGAAAAATATAAAATATTATATTTGGTATCCAATCATGAGATATATATAAACAAACACCTTAGGAAAACACATAAAAATTCAGATCAGTGAACAAAGTATCCCTAAAATAATAAGAAAAATAATAGCATTTATATATAATGCTTTTCATTCATACCTTATTACTCTGAAACAGTCATCACCATATGTTTAATTAAAATATGTCAAATTAATTTTGTTCTATCTACTTCAATCATTAACTTATTTATTTTTACTTTTAGTTTCAAGCTTGTTGCCATATAACCTAATAGACTTTGTATCATACTATTTACAGAAAGAGAAAAGAATAGAATACCAAATTTAAAAAACCAAGAAAAATGCCTGAACTCCTTTTATATTTTGGCAGACATTATTTGATTTGGATTTGGCTTCCAACTACTCCTTTTACAGTAACAGAACAAAAAGGAAGCAAAAGCTTTTGAGAATCTTGTTTGGGTTATACGTGCTAAATATTTCAGTTAAATTATATTTGAAGTAGTTTGGCAAATTGACATCAGCTCTTAGGGTTCTTAGAGTTATCTGTCAATAACTAACCCAAAAAGTCATTGTGACTTAGTGATGTCCTTTTACATGATTCTGAAAGCTGTACTTTTATATGATTCTACAGCTTTTACCTGTAACCACTCCTCTGGGTCACTTTGTCAGATTTCCAATAAGAGTTTGTGGTAATAATAAAACATGCCTGTAAATATTCACTTTGTTCAACATGTGCTAATGAATATGTGTCATTTCTTCTGAGTCACATGCATTCTGAAAGGTTATCTCTGTCATGTCTTTAAAATAGAAATATTATTAGAGAGCAAATCAATAAACCATTGGTGAAATGATGTCACTTTTGAGGATAATAGTTTTCTGAATCATTGTTATTTTTTTAACATACTGATAAGCACTTTCAAAAATAAATGTAATCAGTAACAAAATTAATTTTAGAAAAATGTGTTTTTGTGCTGATAATAAAACAGATAAGAAAACTGCTTTAGTTCAATTGTCAGGGAATAATAATTGAAAAATTTAAGAATTGTTTAATTTTTATGGTGGCAGTACATATTAGATTTGATATCATCACCTTGCCTAAAGTTTATACTTTTGAATAAATGGGTCTTTAGGAAACTCAGACCAGGGTTATCTGACAATATTCAATTTCACTTGAACCTAAGACATCCTGCTAAACCCAAAGAAATTCATGACTCTGCACAGGTTATCCAAATTTATTAATACTTTCTCTGTGCAATATGCTAAATAGGAAATTGTTCTAAGTTAAATTGATAATGTTTATCATGTTATATTGAAATAAATATCATTAGGCAGGACCTTTGTGTGACAATGGACTGAACTCTCTAACCATGGTTAAGTTCAGTGATGACAAACTGGTCCTTGTAGAAAATTACAGCACAGAG
The DNA here is from genome assembly GCA_004363535.1 of Dasyprocta punctata. Lineage (NCBI taxonomy): Eukaryota > Metazoa > Chordata > Mammalia > Rodentia > Dasyproctidae > Dasyprocta > Dasyprocta punctata. The sequence goes on along the minus strand of RJWM01009945.1, from coordinate 30,080 downwards.
TCTGACCGAGCAACCAGATGAAGAATATATACTTACATCATTTTAGAGTTATATACTAAATACTTGAAAAACTAACTTCAATAATTTAAAAACAGTGTATGTATACTGATATAATGGTGAAACCATCTTAGAAGTTGTTTTATTTTCCTTACTAAGAAAATATTCATCATATTTATATAACTGTAGGGAACGAATTAATGGATAGCTTATTTACATGGATAATACACTCACAGGTATGAATACCTGAATATTGACAGATAAATGAAATATAGCTTTCATTAATAATATGTTAAAGAAATACTTTACAGTTTAAGATAAAAGTCTTGGTCATCCATGGTGTGAAGATCCAAATACAGTGAATGACTTCCTCATGAGTGGTTTGCATATGAAGTTAAAAGAGTATCAGCTCTCAAACCTTAAAGACTTTACACCCTGAATGTATTTACTGGCATTGCCTCACTATTCCTCTAAAGTATCTGTCGTCTGGCGAACTTCAAAAACCCAGGGAACACGAAAGAAGTGGGTCTATGTTCCAGGCCTTTGGAATTCGGGTTTAGCAAATCATAGAAGAGGAGGTCAATGTTACAGAAGCGGTGGAAACAATTGATGTTAGAGGATGGAGCTCTTAGCTCAGTTAATTGGTGGTTATGGAACTGCTATGGATTGAATATTTGTGTCTCAGTGTGTAAATTAAAATCCTATTCTTCAATGTGATGGTATCAGGAGGTGGCGCCTCTAGAAATGATTAAATCAAGAATGTATTCCTCTCATGAATGAAACCAGTGTCCTAATAAAATACTTGAGAAGCTTGCTGATTCTCTCCCTCTCAGTCATGTGAGGGGATGAGGAGTTGTCAGTCTACGACTCAGAAGGGGGTTCTTGTTAGAGCTCAATCATTCTGATCCTGGATTTCCAGCATCCTGAAGTGCGAGAAGTGAATGTCTATTGTTTATGAACTGCTCAGTCTTTGGCAATTCACTTCAATAGTGCAAACTTAGACAAGTATCCTAAGATAAGTAATTTAACTTTTAAACCTCAGCAGTTTCATATGCAAAAAGGAATTAATAACATTCTCTTCTCTTAATCCTTTATTACAAAGGTGAAAGTAAAATATCTAAAATTTTATTTGAAAATCGTTGTTGCTATCAGGACTTAAAATTTTGGCAAACCACAGGCTAACATGAGAAATGGAGGTATTAATGATGTTTAGAATTAAATAAGTCAGGGAACCGGGAAGAACTGACAAAATCAATAATGGGGTACTTTAATATTTATTTCCTTTCACATTCCTCAGCTATGATCTGGTTTTGTCTCCCATCAGTGAAACGAATAATATAGTTCATCAAATGTTATGTGGCCTTCTCCTCAAGAAATCCAATGTAAAATTTGTTACTTGTTCTCACTAAAGTTTAGCCCAGTTGCGCAAGTGCCTGCCTGGTAAGCGTGAGGTTGTGAGCTCTATCCCCGGTACCAAAAAAAAAAAAAAAAAAAAAAAAAAAAAGATAAATAAAATAAAATTATCTCTTTAGTACAGTGTTATCTTGATTCATGAACTTAATTTGTTCAGTGATTCTAAAAATGACAGCCACATTCATGTTCATGAAGGAAAGATGGCTTTGGTCGTGTTCTGAGTTCTCAAATAAAACAAAATTTTGCCATATGCTTCTGTTCGTGAACCAAATTTTTTGCAAACAGAAGCATTAAAATACTGCGGTACCACTCTGTTAGACTCAGTTGATATTTTCTTTTCCAGTGCCGTATCTTAGTTTGTCTTTATTCAGTGCTGTCGCTGAACTCCTCAGTTGTTCCCTAAAGGTCACCACTTACTTCTCAAATGTTTTGCTTCACTCGCTTTTGTTTTTTTTTAATGGTAGCAAAATTTTATTAAAGGTAGGAAAAGAAACAGGTTTTGCAGAGCAAGTTCAGGTCAAAAAAAGTAGAAAAAGAAGTACACCAACAGTATGAGACAGGTCACCATGCAACTGAGAACACAGTGGCAAAGACTCAGTGTGGATTGTTTTCCTTGTATTATCTCTCTTCAGGCTGACATCAGCTCAGGCCTTCCTATTGGAAACCTGCTCAAGTTCTCCTGAAAAGTACATGTGTATGGATTTAGGGACTATTCTGCACACGTGTCCTGAGATTTTGTAATTAACGCACCAGTCCTTCTTCCCCGGCCGGTTTTGCTGCACTCAAATCTCCTGTCTCATTTCCCCTGAGAGATACATATTCCCATAATTCTTCATAGGGTGCCAAGGCAGTAGACACCTCCATCTTCCTGCTGAAAGGGACTGTAGGCCTTAACCTTGGGGGAGTATGCGCTCTCCAACTACCTTGGGGGTATTGTGGCTTACTGGCTAGGTTAAAGAAAAAAAAATCTGCTGCTCCTATCTGGCTAAGCCAGACATGTTGCTGCATTCTCAGGTGCTGGACTCACCTTCTGTAGGTGGTTTCTAGGTTCTTTCTATCCTAAGCAATGAATCAAGATGAGTGCAAATGGCACCAAAGTTTTATTAAACATAGGGGGACAAAAAGGCCCTGCAGAGTGCATTTAGATCAAGTAAAAATAGGAAAAGAAGTATACCGTACAGTGTGAGCGAGGGCCTCCATGCTAGAAAGAAGACAGTGGTCTGCTTTGTCTACTTTATTTAAATTTTACTTTATTTTACTCATTTCATCTAATTAAATGAGCTCCCATGATTTCTGGGAGGTTGGGAAGATTCATTTTTTGACTTCAAGGAAGTTTTCTTTTAGCGGACAATACTGAAACCCACAATCTTTTCTATGTTGGTATTCTCAATTCATGTGATATGACGCTTTTAAAATACCCAATGCAGAATTGCCATAAATTCCAAACTCTAGACCCAAATTCCAATGCCTATGAACATTTTCCTAGGGATGTCCTACAAGTTTTCAGATTCACTGTGTTGAATATGATCTCATTAAGATTCTTCCTTAGTCCAGCTCAGTCAGAGACACATCTTTCTTTCTTTTAGTAAGAGGTCAGAAACTTTCAGTTTTTCTTCACTTTCTTTGAATCAAAGAATCTATAAACTTATAAAATTTTCTTTCAGCACATCACCAAACTTCATTCTTGTTCCTTTTCCACCAATTACTACCAACATCAGACCTTCAAGATTTCACAAATCGAACAGTTAGAATATAAAGCTGACTCTCTGATCTTTACCAAGCTCTTATATCCAATACTGTGCATTTAATTTTCAAAAAGAACTATTCGAATCATGTTGTTACTATTAAAAATTTCTTCATACAACATAACCTATAAAATAAACTTCAATCTGTTTCTTCTGGAAATAAAGTACTCCATTATTTGGTCTAATTTTTCCATTTCATACACTATTTTTATGTTCTTGAGGCACTGTTTCTCAACAATTGTCAATCCTAGACCTTTCACAATTAAATGCCTTTGTTTATAGGGCCTTGTGCCTCAGTCTGTAATGTGCTTGGCTTGCTTTATGCAATTAAGTCTTGGATATGCTTTTTTATTTTTCCTATTCTAGGAATTTAACACAGGGCATCTTACATGTCATGCAAGTGCTGTACCACTGAGCTACGCCTACAGTCTTGATCTAGTTATTGTTCAAGTGTCAACTCAAATGTAACAAAGTATCTGCCCCTACACCAGCTTCCAATTAACTTCTCTCTCCATTTCTAGACACTTGTTTTTATTTTTCTTTAACAAGCCATAGGTAATGATTAGGCTCTTATATGTCCTTATTCCTAGCTGAAACAATTGAAAGCAGGAACCCTTCTTTGGTTAGGAGAAAGCTAATAAGGAAGGGCTATTGAAATGCTGAACATCTCTGAAAAAAACCTAGTGAAAAATGTGATGCAGTATCCATTCATCTCTCGCTTGTATTGCTCATCAGGCAGCATTATCTACTATTGTGTTCATACAAGCAACTACACACTAAAGCCAACAAAATATACCCTGACACCCAACACTCTCTCCCAAATCATTCATTCCACATGGACATGATACAGGTTTTGTAAACTTAGTCGGTATGAATATGAACTTATCTTTTTGTTCCCTGCCCCAATTTCCTTTTCCTGACTTTGCCCTCTTTACGAGCACCAATACTCAACCAGGATCCTAAGAGAAAAATTTGCAGTCATCTCTAGTCCAAATGTGTCCACCCAAATTTATATAATGAGATCTAATTGCCAAAATAATAAAGAGATGAATCTTTCAGTAGGTGAAAAAGAGTGGAGTCCTCCTGATTGAAATTGTGCCCTTATAATAAATGTTGAAGGATTTCACTAATTATTCTTTTCTTTAGACCTTGTGAGAATTTAGTAAGAGGAGCCATCTTGGAGGCAGAGAACGGTCTCCGATCAGGGATAAAATCAGCTAGCTCCTTGATTTGTGAACTTTCCAGCTTCCATCACTGTGAGAAATGAATTTCTATTATTTATAAATTAACCAGTGTTGATAATACCAACCTGAATCTTCCCTGCAAAGAAAATAACTAGCTTTACTTCACTTCTCACATTCCACATACTGTATTTTATCCTTTAAATACTCAATCAAATCTCTTTCATTTCACTCATGAAACATTCTTGTGGTTTAATCCTTCATTATTTCATACCTGGACTACTAACTACATTTTTTCCTCTAATCCGTTTTTGATAAAAATATCCATGACAGTTACAAAGCTTCATTAAATGCCAATCTAATTTTGAGTCATCACCGAGTCCCTCTTCATCTAGAGAACTGTGTCCAGTTTCTTTAATACATGGCTAAGGACATTCTGTGCTTATTCCATACTTTATGCTTCATGACTTAGCTACACAAACTCCACACGCTTCCTGTCCCATTGACTGCTCATGCTCTTCCCTATTTCTGATACCTCTTTCCTTCTATCTGCTGTGTTTCCTTTCTCCCTTAACATTTCCAGTTTGCTAATATCCACGCCTTAAATTGAGACAAGCCATTACATTCACTGGAAAAGTTTTTGCGACTTCCCAGAATCGGTTATGTTCTCTTTCTCTATCCTTCTGCTTTAACTTTAATAATTTATTTTATCCTATGGAAAAGAAACATCTAAGTTTCTTAAATGAAAATATCTTAGGATATTAGAGGAAAATAACCTAGTTATTTTTGAATCCACAATACTTCATTAAGTAGGGACTTGGAAGGATTTTTCTGACTTCAGAACAAAGTTTGTCAATTGTGTATCCATGGACAAGAAGCAACGCTTTGTGCAATGGAGTGAATTTGACATCCTTACCTTTTGTTTTCCAACATCTAATGTTCAGGTCACCTAAAACGTGGTCCTTTAAAAACAAAGAACATCCAGAAACTGGATGAAACACTGTACCTGCTTAAGGGTACTATTTTCTTAGTCATATTTTGTAGTAAAAGGTTTGATTAAAATGTAGGAGAAATTAATGATATAGAAAACTTGGTTATTGCAGTTAAAGGAAGTTGAGCTCATTATTTAAAAGTAGTTTCTATAGCTAATCAATCATTCATTTCTCATTACTTTTATTGAGAAATTTTCTGTATCTTAGATCCTACAAAATGCTCCATCATTCTCTTCATATTTTAATATTTTAAGAAAAGAAATTATATACCTTCATTTATCACTAGGCTATTTACACAATAGAAAGCTTTAATTGATAAGAAAAATTAAGTGCTTAAAATGAATCTGCCCATAAACATTCAATAGCAGTAGGTTCTTTTTGAACATCTAAATGTCAAAATAGCTTTGATTTACATAATTAAATTTGCCAAATCATTAGCCCATAATATAATGTTCTTGGTGCTATTCAAAGGGAATACAACAACTAAGCTTTTAATGTTTTAAAATTGACTGAAACACTGGGAACAATTTCCACATAATCACTAGCAAGAGCTAAATAAAAATGATTTATTGACAATACATTTAAGTGCATAACAGCTTCTATAGGTCCTGCTTTAAAACACCCAATTAATGTTTCTATTTTGTGCAGCAATTACCACAGTGCCCTTGAAAATTGTTAATGCTCTAAATGTGAGGAAGCCCATTCCTCACTAATGTGACCAATGACATCTTTTCATACATGTGAAGGTCAAGAAAAATTAGGCCAGATTTTTGGTTTTTACTCTGAGACATCCAAAATTTTACTTGAGTATTGCAGTCTTGATACAAGACATTCAATTCACTTCACCTGGTCATCTTCAAGGACTCGAACTATCTGTGAAGAACAATTTGTTTGTTTGTTGGTTGGTTGGTTTTGTTTTTTCTACACTGAGGACACAGTCCAGGACTTTCACACTGAGCTATATCCCCAGCCCCCTTTTTTATTTTTGAGACAACGTCTCACTATGTTTCCCAAGCTGGGCTTAATCCTTCTGCGTCAGCCTCCTAGAGTGCTAGGCATACAGGCAGGCTGAGATTCAGAAGTTACTTTCCTACCTAAAATGTCTAGTCTCTCAGAGGTATGATTTTTGTAACATGCACTGAATAAAAATTGCTAGGCAAAAAAAATCCAAAGACAAAATGTACCTTTGGTTTCAAATTACTATATTGACTCCAAAAACCACAAAATCACTGTCAAATCGCTATGCACATTTCATGTTTGTATTTAGTTTCTATCCTTCACTACTGACCAGTAACAATGCTCTCTAAATCCCACTGTACACAAACCACACATTAGAAGCAGGAAATCCAAACCCCTTCTCAATTCACAAGCACAGGTGTAACAGGAACACTTATCCTCAGCCTTCTGAAAGGCTTTTTAGGGAAATCTTCCCTAGCACTGTATATTGATGGTGGCCTGCATTTCCTGTAACTCTTCTGAAGACAAGGGAAACCTCCGCTCATAGTTTTTCTGAACTTCATTCATGCAAAGTTCCAAGGACACTTAGTGGGGGCCATGTTGTTTATTTATTTTGCCTTTCTAATGGCAAAGTACTTATACCAATAAATTTTTCTTTTTTCTTTAAGTTTATTGGTACGATTTAGGTATTCATAATGACCACATTCATTATAGGGAATTTGTATCTGTACGTGACATATCTTGATCCCCCTCCCATCCCTGTCCCCTCTTTTCAAATACGCTTCCCCTCCTGGTTCACAAAACTTGGTTTTCCTTTTATCCTTCTTTTCTCATGTTTTCTTTCCCTTTTTTACTTCCCCTTCCCCTTCCCTATTTCCCTTTTCCTTTTGAACAGTTTCTTCTAATTTCACAGTATCTTTTGTACATTTATGTTTGTATTTATATTTTCAGTTTCTCACACCAGAGAGATAATGTGATATTTACACTTATGATTATGATCTCCTGGTCCATCCATTTAGCTATAAATGTCACAATTTTATCTTTCTTTATGACTGAGTAGTATTCTATTACATAAAAAAATACATTTTTTATGCATTCATTGGTTGATGGGCATTTGGATTGTTTCTAAGATTTAGCTATTACAAACTGTGCAGCTATAAATACGGGTGCACATATATTGCTCTGGTATGTCGCATTTAATTCTTCTGGGAAGATACCCAGAAGGGAACAGCTGGGTCAAATAGGACCACTAATCCTAGGTTTCTGAGGAACCTTCCCACTGATTGGACCACCCTGTCACAGTCGAGACAAGCACCTCCCTCCCTGCTCTGCAATCTCACATCAATATCAACGAGCTCTTTGTTTTGTTAGCCAAATCTGTAAAGAAATAATTTCCTGAATTTGCTGAAACAAAAACAAACTTTTTTTTTTTTCCCTGGCACCAGAGATTGAACTCACAACCTCACACCTACCAGGCAGGCACTTAAGCCACTGAGCCAAACTCCGGTCCCTAGTTTTTTGAGGTAGGGTCACACTATGTAGCTCAGGCCGGCCTTGTGCTCGCATTGTATTTCTCCGAACTCACAATGCTCCTCCTACTTCAGCCTCCTGAGTGCTGGGACTAAAGGTGCGCACCACCACGCCTGGCTTTAAACATACATTTTAACATAGAAGTATCACCTTTATTTTGAGACATCTATTAGGTTGTGCTCTAGGGCATTGATGTCTGGTTTAGATATTATGTGGAAAAACTGGATACAACAAAGAACAAGTAAAGGAGAAGGCACAGGAGAAGAAAAGCAAACTCACAAAAGATGAATTGCACAGTACTGCCAAGTGCCCTTTAGCTATGAAAAAATACAGTGGCGGGTAAACCAATCCTCACCTGCCAACAGTGTCTAGAGCAGTATGTCACTCGAATTCCAGCTTTAGTTCTCTCTCTATATATATATGTATATATGTATATGCATACATATAAGTATATATACATATATATGTACATGCATATATGTACACATCTACTGGTTTCACATCTCCAGATTCAACCTGCCACAAATATGACATATGGAGAAAAGAACTGCTTCCATACTGAACATGTACAATTTTCCTTACCATTATTTCCTAAATAATATTATAAGACAATTTTTACATAGAATTTTCATTTTATTAAATATTATATTTAATCTAGATATGATTGGTGTTGTCAAAAATTGCATAAATTATATGCAAATACTTAATATTTTATATAAGGGACTCAAGTATAGGAAGATTCTGTTATCTATAGAGAGTCCTAGAACCAATTTGACAATGCTACTGAGACAACTTTATACAAAGCTCTGTAAAAGAGTGCATGTGTTTTATGCATCCGTATCTATATACATACATTGAGAATTACATTCATGACAAATGTGTATTTCTTTAAGCAATATCACATATATATGTACTTATTTTTATTACACATATTTCTCATCTCCTTCCCAACCTCTATGAAATATCTGAGACAAACAGTAGCATAATAAATCAACAAAACATTGATTATCTGAAGTATTTATCTCAAACCTAGGTCTTTATTCCTGAGCTCTAGATCTGAAAATTCTGTACTGGATGCCTTTTTCAGATGTTCCTAAAGAAGCTGAAATGTTAGTGAGTCCAAAGTTGAATTCATCTCTGGCTCTCTGTAGCAGTTCTTTCTGTTTTTTTTTTCTTTTTTCTTTTTTTTATTTAAAAAAAGCAATACAGAAAAAAAGGTAGAAGTAATACAGAATTTCAAAAAACAGTAAGAAATCAATACTAGTCAAAATATTACATATTGTTATCTTAGAAGTAGTTGTTCAAGTTATGAAATCTAGGCATAAAAAAAAAATCAGCGGTTCTTTTTACAAAGTGCCCCTCTGTCAGAGGTTCCTACTCTAGGAGTTTATCTTGCTGAGTTTTATACCATTATTGCGTCTCTCCTTATAAGAACATAGTAACTTTTAATAAAGTATTGATAAAGCAAATGATGGCTATTCAATTAAATGTTTTTCAGCTTTTCAATTCATAAAACAGGCTTTTATATTCTGACATGAACAGGTGTGTTCCAAGATACATTGTTAAGCAAAAGAAGCAATTTCAAGACAGAAAGGAAGATATGATAAAAGTTTATATAATGATGATGATGATAATAATAATATTATCAGTGTATACATAGATCAAAATGCATGCAACGCAAGCAAAAGAAACATTCAGTGATTTTGTGTGGATACTTAGAATGCAGAAATGTGCGTTTTTGAAAGTAATTACATAAAATTGTTTTTAAATAACATTTATTGTTAACAATGTATTTTTAAAAACACAGGAAAACTGATGAAGTAAGACTATACTAAAGAAAAAAGCAATCTAAGTGAGGGAATTTAAAATGGAGAAGGAGGAAAATTAAGTAGAGATGCTCAGAGATTTAATGAGCATTTGAATTGTGGTTCTCCCCTAGAGGCAGTTAAAGAACAAGCATTGCAAGCATAGGCTGCTCACTTTTCATTTTGCATTAAATGAGAATCAAGCCATTGATTAGCATGATGAAGTAAGAATTGGTTTAAGTGATGATCCTTTCTTTGCTAAAAGCTTCACTGATTTTCCAGGGCCTTCAGGCTAAGAACAGTGACTGCAAGTTCAAGGCTACCAACTGGAGTCAGAGATCTGAAGGGCTCAGTGAGAGAAATGGGAAATGAGGCATCTTACTCAGTAGCTGGAAGTTGCTTTAAAAAAAAAAAATCACCTATGCAGTAGAAAGCTCTTTTGATTCTAGACATTTTCTTCTACCAATGGCAGCTGTTTGATATTTTTGGAAAGACTGTTTTCTGATTGCTTTTAACTGGTCTCTCCAGGTAACCATTCAAAATCAGTAAAGGTAATGTACTTGGTGAGGAAAGGAATCAGTATTTCTATGTGTAGTAGTTTTGAGGGATGACTATGACGACGATGATGACAACTTGAGCAATGTAGAAGCCAGGGGTACTGATTGTGTTTCAGTTATAGGGAGCCACTGTGGGATATTGGATACCGTCAATAAATGGCAATTGAGCAGAAAAGCTCTAGACCACATTCAGTAACAAAGATGCTTGATAAGACTCTCCCATAACTTATTATTTTGATTTCATTAGATTTTATTGTTTGCTTTAGTTGCTTTTGCTTAGTATACTTAAGATTAAGATAGTACCAGTTTTGTTTTGCTTTGTTTTGTTTTGGTTTTGGCCTGATGATTGAATACAGGACTTCCAGTGTTGTTAGGCAAACACTGCTAAACTGTGCCTTCAGCACAGAAGTGTTTAACGATCGAATCAATAATTTTAATATGAATTCATCAAAAATTCATACATACAAAGTACGAATAACATGCCATCATCAAGCCTAAAATTTCTAAGGAATTTGTTTAAATAAGTTTTAGACTTTTGTTTATATATACCAGTGTTATACAATAAAATATTTTTATTTTTATCTTTAAACATTGAGTTTAAATATCCTTAATCAAAATCTCTAGTCTATGAGACATTATCATCTGAAATTCTTACCTTTTTTCTTCCTGCCTGCCTTTATCTCTTTCTCTTTTCCCTTTCTTTCATTCATTTATCAATTTTAATAATGTAATAAATAGAAAGTCATACCCTAATTGAAAAACCAGATGATCACCAAAAGCTTAATGGATCTAGGTGCTCTACCCCCACCCCGTCTTTTGTTTTTTTCCCTCCAACCAAGATAATTAACACCTGAATATTGACATTGCTGCTTCATTCTTTGAAAGAAAAAAACCACGTATGTTGCACATATAGGTATTCCAAAAAATCTGTTGATTTTTTTATAAAATTACTTTTATAATATTAGCATGTGATTTTATAGGCCCCGATTTTTTTCATTCAATCTTTTATTGCATATTGACTACTTCCATTTAACTATAAATCATGTATTTTATGGTATATAATATTCCTTTGCTCAGCAGACTACAGTTTATCTCTTTACTTTTGGTATCTGTCCTTTTATAGTAAAACACAGCAGTTTCAACCCAGAAATATTAATAAGAGAAATTCTTAGATACATTCACCAGAACTGTAATAACAACAAATCAGTAATCCTTTTCAACTTTAATGGAAGGAGTTTGTTGGAAAATCTAATATTTCTATAGATGCACCTATTTGAAGCCACGTGAATATTAAGATACGTTTCTCTTTTATTTGCACATTGTTGTCTATTTCTCTATATATTAGCATCCACTGCCTTCAAGGAAAACATTTCAAAATATGTTCACTTATTTCTACTTATATTCAGTACTACGACTACTGTTTTCCAAAATGAATACATAGTGAACGTTTAATTGTTTGGTGATTTGTTTGTGGAGATAGGGATTTGCTATGCAGTTCTGACTAGGCTTAAACTAGCAGCGATTCTGCTGTCTCAGTCTCCTGAGTGCTGAGATTACAGGCACGTGTCACCACAGCTGGCTAGTTAGTTAATCTTTATGTCTACCCATCTTTGCCATAGCACTTTTATGAACTGTTGGTTTCCTTTCTCTTTGATTACTTTCTATCTCCTTCCCACTGAGCAGGGATCTAACCTCCCTTGGAAATTCTTGCACCTCAAGCACAATGAAAAGTGCAGTAGATTGTCAGGAAATCTGTGTTGAATGGAGAAGCTATTATCTGTGTAGTGTTGTTGTATTGCAATGGTTGACTATCATGTACGGGTGTCTGAAAATGTTATTAATTTTCCACTATGAGTACACTGATTGAAACCTGTTCTGTGATAAGTATGCTTAAATTTCATTGAATACAAGATTCCTATCTTCAAGTCTGTAATAAAATGCAAAAGAACTTTTTAAAATCATTCATAAAATACCTTTGTAATTAACTCAAAACTTCTTTCATACTCTACCAAAGAAATAATAAAATTTTTGGTGGAAAATGAATAATTGAACCCAAAATGGGGCATCATAGGCCTCCTGGTGATTATTGTTGCCCTAATGAATGATGCCTTTCTAAAGTGAGAAGTAATTGCTGACACACATAATGCAGAGGGTTCAATGATAAAAATGAACAGCAATGAATATTCACTTTGAAGCTAGCCTGACAGAATGCTTAGATTACAAAATTTAAGGAAATATCCTGAATATGACTGATAAATGAGATTTCTTTCCTGACCCTCACTTCCAACAGTACTTAAACAATATCATGTTTAGCACATTACCTTGGGTGCCTTGCCTCTAAAAGTCAAAGATTTATGATGACTGAAAAATGTTCATATTAAAAAGGTAAGAGAAAATCCAGATGATATCCACTTTTGACCAGTATAATTAATAGCTGAATCTTCAGTGGTAACTAATTGAATGGAGGTCAGTATGTTGCCATGGTAATGTCCTAGCCAAGCAATTTTACCCATTTTCCAGTCTGCTGCCCCTCTGCATAACTGAAGTTATAAAATGCTTTAATTGCAAGATTTGCAAATGATGCAACATCTGGGATCAAATTTACATATAAAGGGAGAAGTTTAATGGAGTTATTAGCATATGTGTGAACTCCTCAGGTTTTATATTTAATTATGAAACCTGCGGTTTCACTGATGAACTCTGCATACAATAGCAAAAAAAAAAAAAAAAGAAAAAAGAAAAAGAAAAAAGAAAAAACAGTAGAGGAAGATATAAGAACCAGCAAGTAACAGTCCATCATTTCATTTTGGAAAGTACAATATTCTTAAAAGCAAATATTTACTTTGATTTTTGACTTAAGTAGTTTGAAAACTCAGTAAATGACCATATTCACAAAAAACTTGCATCATTTTTCCAATATTATATATTAAAATAATGCTGGCTAATAATATGTATAGAGTTCTCTTTAAAAATTCAGCAAGAATAAACACCAAAGGTAAAATAGTGTAGTCACTTTACCCCTGCAATAAGAATATAGTAACATTTTTTATTTTAAGTACAGGCATGTGAGAATTCAAGGGACTGCATCAGTCCAAGAGAAGAGAACAGAATATATTTGCTTTATGAATTAACAAATTCATACAGATAGAGACAAGTAATAGCCTTATAATAATATCTCCTGATGGAATGTAGGATTTGCATTGCGTTTATGTGTAGTATAATTTGCTGTATGTAAAGTAAAACAATACAGCAGCAATAAAATTTTGTTTTTTTTTAAATGTAAAGCAAAATGATACTACATTCAGAGCAGTCCCTAACTATGGGTTCTGAAATGAACTTTCTCAAGTAATCTCACAAAATTTGTAGTAGACTGTAAATACTCTAGATACATTTCAATCAACATGATAGTTTTAGAGATGCAATGACTTTAGTGGTCTCATATGTAGGGAAACATTGAAGAACCATGCTAGAATTGAAAAAAGAAACAAAGGCCATAACACTTCACTATATTTTGAATGTACTACTCTTCATTTTACAAGCATCATTGAGTTTTCTGCTAGAATCTTCCGCCTACGGCTTATTTTCCTACCCAAATCATGACATTTCCCTGTGTTTAACAGAATGCTGACACAGCTAATTATTAGAGCTCTCCTACCCTAAATTTCATTGTTTGCAGAGAAGTTGGATTGCACAAAGCACACACAAATTGTGCTGCAGATTTAAAGGCTTAAATAGAAAGATACAAATTCCATCTGTACATCCGATATCACTAAGTTGTATTAAATATTTCTTACTTTAAATTTTTTCTTTTATGAAAAATTAAAATTTTACTATCAAATAATAAAAGAATAATAATAGTTTTTACCAGGTGTATCATTATCTTTAAAGTAGTTGTTCAGAAAACAAGACATGAAGTAAAAAGATTCTTACAAAAAAACCCAAAAAGATACCATAACTCAAATTTTTCTTTTCAACAAAGATATATTCTTATGCACGTATCAACTACTATATTTAAAAAGTGATTCAAGAGGAAAACAACTAACTTTAAGATGCGTAGTGAAGCATAAAGGCAAGGAGCACAAGATGTGATATCCACAGAGCTGGTTGCAAATGTCAGTTTTCTTTTTAACTAAAGAAGCAGGTGGTACAATACCCCAGTGCAGCTTCTCACTATAAAGTGAGATGGTTAATACTAACTAACCATCTTGTCACAGAAATTTAGCAATGTGCATAAAATTCTTAGCAAGAGACCTAGTACATAATAAGCCTCAGATAATGGTACCTAATATTATTGTAATTATCCACCTCATTTGTGGGGACAGCCACTACCTCTGATAAGAAGTGACTGAAATTGGTCAGAGGAAGATAAAACCATGGCTGCTTCATAATTCTGAATTAGTCCACAGTCTCCTAATGATAGTATAGTCTTTTACTAATAGCTAATTTGATGGAAATGAAACCACTTTGAAGTCTAATCTATACCTGTGTTTTTTTCTGCTATAGTACATTTGCTCAGTGTTGGGTTATGTGAAATCCTGCCAGTAATGACATATTCTATTTGCTAAGGCAAAGGTAGTATCCTCCAGGGAAGGGATGTGAATGGAGGATTACTTGGCTGAGGTAAAAAAAAAAAATAGGTTGAGAAAATGATAAATGAAAACAAAGGAAAGGAAAACCGAAGAAGTAGGAATAAGGTCTAATAAATTTATACATGGTCTAAGGGTAGCTAGAATCCACATAAAATAAAAGACAAATCATTAGTATCAACTTTAAAAAGAGGAGGCAGAAGAAATGAAAGCGCTATAAAAAACAATAGCACCATAGCATATTTTTAGATGCAACTAGTTTTAAAAAATTATTTGTACCTTTCATTTCCCCCCTATTACTCTTAAATGTTTTATTTTTCAAATTGTCTAATTCATACAAGACAACCCATCATTATACTGTAACCTTCCAATATACACTGAATTGCTGGTCATCTCTCATTTAGACCTAATTAATTAAATTCATTCAATATGATACAGGTAAATTTTATTTATGCTAAGCTTAAGTCCCTACTCTTGTGAGATTTAAGTATCCTAGGAGGTAGGCATCCATGTGGCTTAATCAACCTGAGAACATTACACCAAACTAGTGGTTTAAGAATGGGCATTTCGCCCAATGTGCTTTTACTTGTTACTTTCTACTGATTTACCAGCTAAGAACCAGATCCTTCAAGCACATAAGGATCGTCTTTGCCACCATGTGAAAATATTCTTCCTAAAAATGACAGAGAAGTTAAAACTAAGAGATGGAGAGTTATAGATGCCCAGTATTTTGAGTGCCTCAATATGAACATATGCATGAACCCATCATACTTTTCAACTGGCAATTAAGTAAACTTCCAGTGTTTCCCCTTCTTAAGCAACTGAAACATTTGAGGTAGGTTTTGATATTTGCAAGGAAAGTATAGCTTTTGACTAGCAAAATTATTTTTGAATTTGTAAGTGGACATATACAGATGACCACAAATTAACTCTCCTTAACAAAAGCCGTTTACAAATTAAATTTATGATCTACTTAATCTGCATATTTTTACTATATTTTAGTCCCTATTAAAAACTTAAGGCAATTTTGTTCTGTGTTTTCTGGAATTTGAAAATAATATAAGTTCTCTAAAATAATTATTCCAATTTCTATCATCTTGTTTTGAAATTCTGTATTTTTATTTTTTTAAATTCTCTTCCCTATTGATTGTTCTATGCTAGTTCTTATGCTACATCTATGTATCTTTAGTGCTTGAAAAATGCTTATAATTTTAGTGGTTATATCTGTTCCAGAATTCTGCTTAGACACAGTTTGAAGCTAAGCTTCATGCCTTGTATATTTGTGGTAAAAATAGAATTTTTGTAAGCAATATGTGATGGTTTGGAAATAACTGCTACATGTTTGTATCTTCATGTTACAAAACTCTTAATTATTAAAAACAGAGTCTAGTCACTTTACTAGGAACACAAGCATTCTTCAAAGGAAAGGGAAAAGAATACAGTGTGTGGTTAGCATTTGGTACAACAAAAATCATCAGATTATAAGCATATGAACACATGTGGTAAAACCCTAAAACAGAACATACTCTTGAGAGATTGATCCACAGCAAATAGTTGAATGATTAGCTCTAAGGAAAGGAAAAGGGGCAGGGTCCGAGAAGAACCATGCTGTCCACTTCCAGGCCAAGGGAACTTTCTGTACTTAGCATGTGGTACCACCAGGTAGTTATGGTATTAATATTTCCTGTAACCCTGTTGTAATTGTGCCTTGTTTGGTCGGCTATGTTGAATCTCAGTATCTGCCTTGGTTCTAGTGTCATAAGTAAGTAAATAAATAAATTTATATCACAATCCGAATTCTGAAAATATTCATGAAAAAGAAAACCTTACTCCACCCTTATTTTACAATCCACAGGATAAAAATCTTTAAAAACCATTACCACAGGGAAAAAAATCATAAAGAAATATTCTTTTCCTCACTTCTTGTTTTTATGACCACTCCATCTCTCTCCATTTTAAATGTTCCTTACAACCCACCCCAGACAGGCTTCTCTCTTTTCCTCCTACATATCTGATACCAAAATCCCATCCAATTGCGTATCATACTGACGAAAACAAAAATAATGCAAAGTACTCAATCATACATAACTCTACTATCTTGGCCTCAAGGCTATGCTAAAACTCATCTAAACTTGTGTGTTTAGTTAAGAATATCTTCAAAATTAAATTTTTACTTTTGTCTCAATTGGTATGCTAGTGTCCTTCCATCTCCTGCCACTGTCCTCTACTTTGTGATGAGACAGCCCTTTGCCAATCATATTTCTGTTCTGCCTCTTCCTGTCTGTGAGGTGCTGACAGTACGGAACATGAATGGAAGTCTTAAAGACAATAGGAGGAAGAAATGCTTTGTTTTTTATCATTCTGGGGTGGTTCTTCTCGCTAGTAGCTGCGATTGCTTTTTGTAGCAGCAGCAGAATTCAGTGTGCAATTTCATTTGCATTCCGAGAACCCCCGCAAAATTTCTAGTATCAGCCTTGTAGCTAAATCTCAGTATTCTCAGTCCCATGAAACTTATTGATCTCAGAAATCCCAGGATAAAACAAAAAGCACTACCTTCTCTGCATTCTCAATGTGTGGTTCCCCTTCTTGCTTCAAGCTCAGAAACACTTCAACTCAGAAACTAGTTTGAGCCAAGCAATGGGCTCTTCTTTGAGGCCTGAGGTCCAGCTTTTCCACAGTTTAATATCTCCAGCCTTTTCTCTTTGCCCGGTCCTTAGTCTTAGTGGTGGTCATGACTTGCTAAATTGCTAACTTTACATAGACTTAGGTTTCTTTCATGTCTTGTCAGTGACCTATTCAACAGCTTTACATCCAGTTAATAATTTTTTGTATTGAACTTTCTCTGTTCAGCTGATTCCAGTGATTACTGTATCTTGATTGATACTTTAATTACACAATCATCTTGATGGTCAGTTTATAGCGCTTAGAGTGGCCCCCTGGCAGCAATAACAAATTCAACCAAGCTACTGAGCTCATACTGATTGTCTACATTGGTAATACTTTCAATATTCATTCAGCATTCACTTTGTGCCAGGAACTGTATGAAATGCTTCACTTTTAATTTTTGCACTATTATAAGAGTCAGATGCTATTTGTATTCATGATTTAAGTGTGAGAGAAATTAACTCACTTGTTGGCTTGTGGTTCTAGAGCCGGTAAGTGGAGATGCTGGAATTATTTTCCTGGATGTCAAGCTTCAAAGCCTATGCTTTTGTGGTGAGCTATGCTAAACTGGACCTTCTTCTTTAAACTTAATATTTAAAAGGTTTATAGGCAAATATGCAGTAGCCTTCTTTTCAGCATTTTCTCTCCCATTTGGCATTGGCATTCTTTCCCCTCACTACTACACAGAAGGAGGGTCTGACCAGTGAAACTTTTCCTTCCAGAACTACATGGGGGCCTCCACAACCATGAAAGGTTCTGCCACCTTTCCACCTGATCCACAGTTCTCACTGATTGTCTCTGCAACAATGGTGACACTTTCCTCTTTAATTTAATCAAAGGATTCCGATAACTTTAGGTATCTGTTCTTAAATCCTGGGCCTAGCACTGCAGACTTCTGTCACCCAAACCTTATATTTCCCACCCAAGCACTGAGCTATCTTCAAATCAAACATTATAAGCACAGCTAATGAAAAGTGCCTTTTCTTCTGTAAATTGTGTACCGTTTTAGATGTATCACGTATGGTTTGTGAATAAAAATTGGAATGCATAAAGCCTGGTACTGTAGTCATTACTGAATACCCTGTAAGGCTTTTTCTGTTTCTATGCCCTTAAACTTCCATCTTCTCTAAAACTCTCTCTGTGTCCTCTTTCTCTTCTTTCTCCTCCTCCTTCTCCTATTCTTCTTCTTTTTCTTCTCTCTCTCTCTCTCTCTCTCTCTCTCTCTCTCTCTCTCTCTGTCTCTCTCTCTCTCTCTCTTTGAAAACTTCCCAGAGGCATGGACCAGATTTCACTCTTATTAAATTCCCCAAAGTGCCTTATTCATTGTACACATCATTTCAGTCCTATATAGAAAGAACAGCTCTTTGGAGAGGGTTAAAAGTCCAGCTGCATCTGACACTTTGTTCTTGTTTAAGTATTTGATGGGTATCAGAAAATAATATCTTTAGTTTTATTTCTAACATGTGCAAAAACAAGTGTAAGATTCTAAAGGGAAGTACAGTAGAAAATTATTATTTTTAAATTCTCTTATTTCTTAAATGAAATAAAAAACAGGGATACTATAGATTTCCAAACAACAGTATAGGTAATTCATGACCACACAATCCATGACCACAGAATTATTAAATTTAAAGCCAATTACTAACCCATTACAAAAATTTCAGAATAGATATTGCCTGTGATTTTCTATTTTTATTTTCACCTATTCAAAGGGAAGCAGTGGAACAAAAAGCCTGTGAACATAGTTTCTAAAGTCAGACATGTTTGATTTTTGAATTTTGTTGTCATTCCTTGGCACTATGACCTTGAAATATTACTAAACCCTTTCAATCTGTAATTTTTTTCATAAATGAAACAAGAAAATTCTGACTATAAATTTTATAGGGCTGTCATTATGATGGAGTAGGATAATGCGGGTGGAAAGTTTAGCATAATGCCTGACATCTAGTAAGCACAGAATTAATGCTAGCTTTTATTGGTATTAACTGCATATACCCCCAGTCCACACAAAAGCACCTATACAAGCTGTGGATGTATGTAATGGGATACAGGAATCTAGCACCCAAACAACATCAGCTCTTGAATGTCAAGTGCAGAGAAATATGACCTGTATGGGTTAGGGGAGGGAAGAGATGGATTATGTGGCCGCCAAAAGTATTAATTATGATGAAGACTCCAAGTTAGTCCTCGGGGAAGGTCAATGCAAGTGGGAATAAAGGTTAGTGATCAGGGGAAGGCAGAAATACATTTATGTAGCTGGTGACATGTTGTGGGTGGCGATAGCTTTGATAATATATGGAAATTCAGGCTGACTGACACAAAATAAAGAAATGAAGGACTCAAAGCAGAATAGGACTTTAGCAGAGGTTTCTGGGAAAATCAAGGTGATCCAAATGAATGGGGTTGGTAAATGTAAATCTGATTTTAATATGTCTTAGTGATTTGTTTTAGTAATTTGTTTGCTTGTTATTAAATATTTTATGCCCCAGTGCTTGTTTTGTTGACTTGAATTGAGTGGAAAGATTTTCATGTCACTTGCTTTCCAATTGTGCTTAGCGTTGTCACTACAGGGGTTTCCTGTACAATGCAAGGGACTGTCCCCAAGGCTTCTACAGCCTTGCAAAGCAAGGGCTACAAGCCGTGACAGTAAGGAGGGTGGCTGCCATTATTGACCTTAACGGAAGAGAACAGAGGAAATGTGTTGTTAGCCTAAGATAAGGTGAGCAGTGTCACATGTAGTTTTTAATATTTAATGAATCTATATGGGTACAATCCATTATGTGACAATTTAATTATATGACAAAAAAGTTTGATAAATAATATTGTGGTAGGACATCTAATTCATTATTTAACAAAGAAATCAATACTTTCATAAATCATAGTTCTCCACAGATGCACTTTTTTTTTCTCCAACTGTGTAAAAACCCTTATTCAGAATCCATAGGTAATTTATTTTTTGGTCAGGACAAGTTTGAATGGAAGTTTAATTGGACCCAAGACAGACATAAATTCTATTTACTTTTTTTTTTAACCATTAAATGGAAAAGCTTTTGATACAAGCACTTTTCAGCAAGCTTTAACTGAGTCTTGGTAGCATTTTCCTACAGTGTGTTTCAAAGCAGAAAGTAAGAGTAATTATAAATTATGTATGAAGATACAACGAGTCACAAACTAACAACACAAAAATATTTTTGTTTGCCCTCCTTTTATTCTGATTTAATTTTAATGTATGTTAAGAGAATGCTTTTGCATTTGAACATTTTTCAATATTCTTACTTTTATGAAATAAAATAAAAAGTCAAATAAGATTTTGTATTTATTAAATATATGCTCTCAGGTCAGGACTGTTTTGACTGTTTCTATGTCATGTCACTATAGAAGAAAATTCTTTCAGTCTTTCTAGTTTGAAAATTTGTAATCTGGGAGATGCTCTTCTAGAATTTAACCTAAGGTGCAATAAAATATAGCTCATAATGTGTTTTTACAGAATTCCACTTATCTTATTTTTAATTTAATAAGGAATTATGCTTCTTTGGATTGAATTTCTGTATGTTATTTAATATTCTAATTACAAATATTGCAGAACAGATGAAAATAATTACATAATACATTGTATTCACTCATTTTTATTGCTGATTGCATAGAAGTAAAGTGTCTAAGTTTCTTGCATGCCTCAAAAGAATTATCAATTTGAGGAAAACCATTTTCCAATGATAAAAACGACCTTTTTAAACAGAGACCTACACAACTAATTATCTATAACAAATTCAGAGCCAGAGCACAGCCACCTAAATCCTTCTTTGAATGTAATAAAATACATTATTAGCAATTTTTCATTTTATTTTAGCAACTTTATTGCATTAGTAACTATCTGTCATTATATATTTTATTATTAATGATTTCTTCTAGTAATGAAGAATAAAAGTCCCATAGATGCATTTTCCTTTTTGAATTTAAATACTCTCATTTAGTTATTTTCTAAGATCCAACTAAATGGTTCCTAGTTGCATATTTGGTTGAAAATTTTACAGCAAGAGAACACAGTTTTCTTATTTCACTGAGCATTGAACATTGTAAAATGTCTATTTTTTTAAACCAGAGTTTCAGTTTATGTAATATTATAATATGCCAAAGTAAAATTAGGAGCAAGTATAAATATTTCGAAACTAGCTGAGTCTCAGATCATATCAAATCATAGTCTTTAAAATCTTGAACTGAAGCCAGACTATGTGGATTTGAATCTTAGTTCTACAATTTTCTAACTTGGTTATCCTGGGCAAGTTTATTAATTTGCAAGTCCATTTTTTCTTCTTATGTTAAATGAATAACTATCCCATTATCTTATAATTTGAAAATAAATGTATATATTTACAGAAAATTTGCAAAAAAAGTATGGAATTCATATAACCCTAAAATAGCTTTCAAAAATTACATAACCATAGAGCAATTATCAAAATCAGGAAATTAAAATTACCATGCTACTGTTAAATAAACTACAGACCTATTTCCTCCAAATATTGTTTCTGTTTCTTCTTCCAGGATTGATTCTACAATTCTGTACCACATTCTGTTCTTGCGTCCCCCCTATCAAACCTGAGTCAATTCCCCAGCCCTTATTCATCCTTCATGACCCTGGTACTTTTTATAAGACACAGTCAATAATTCCAAGTATGAATTTATAATTTGAGTTTATCTGAAATTTTCTGGTGATTATTCTGAGTTTATGGATTGTTGATACAAATACCCGAGAGATTTATTATGTTCTTCTTTATGCATAGCATCAGAAAAGCATGATACCATTTCTTATTACTGGTGATAACCTTGGTC
The DNA here is from genome assembly GCA_004363535.1 of Dasyprocta punctata. Taxonomy (NCBI): domain Eukaryota; kingdom Metazoa; phylum Chordata; class Mammalia; order Rodentia; family Dasyproctidae; genus Dasyprocta; species Dasyprocta punctata. The sequence continues at coordinate 7,826 of RJWM01009945.1, read as the reverse complement.
ACTTGTAAAGGTGTCTGTTATGCTTTGTTCCTGTAATATTATTATTATTTACTTTTAATATATAAATATCTTCAGGTGATAATATAGAACTATGCACATATCCTGTTGCTTTTCAAACTTTCTCCTACTGATTTTTTTGATCAATATAGTAGGGAATAATGGTTTTGTCTAATGGTGATTTTGAACTTACTTCAATTCTTCCATATTTATTAGTTGCAATGTCTTTCAAAGGAAGAGCTGGTTATTCCGTATTTATGTCTATATTCATTATTAATTTATATTAGAAGCATATATATTTATTTTATTTCAGAGTTAGAATCCCATAGTGTCATTATTAATCTTGCTCAGGTTTTCATTTTGACCACTGGTGCTTCTCCAGATTGGCTTCTCTTGTCTATTACATGTCTTGATTGCCTTTGGAGCACTTCCTCATTTTCTGGTACCATAAAATGTCCAGGAGTATAATATTTGCCTATGCTAACCCTACAGGTAACTACCTCTTTAATAATGTCTTATTCAGTTTATTAATGAATATCATCAAAATACTAAGATCTAGGTGTTGGGTATTATTGGAATTTAATTGCTTTTGAGTCCTCTCAGCCAATATATTCACACATACTCATACACGTATGTATATTTCACTTTTTCAATCTAGAAACAAAACAGAGCTCTGATTCTAATCTAACACCACCAGGATCTTTCCAGACTTTTTCTTTTTTCTTACAGGTAATCTTTCTGACAGTAAAAATGCTGGCTCTCACCTTATAAAATAGAGTTACTTATTCGTTCGATACATAGACAATAGAACGTAGTTACAAAATCACTAAACATAAAGTAGCTCTAGACTCGTAGTATGAGAAAAATAATCATAACATTATGAGAGACAGATTTACTTACTCCATATAGTATTTTTGTACAGTTCTTTTTAATCTTTAGCTTTGCAGCTTCCAATCAATACACTTATTTAAGGTTAGGTCAGCTCACTATAACCTATATTACAGTTTATATTATATATAGTTACAGTATATAGTTACAGCTATTATTCTTGTGCATTGATTTACTTGAAGCTTTTAAATGATTCAGAGAAAACTTATCTCTTTTATTCAATTTAGGCAGTTATGCTGGTGGACAGAAAATCACGTTTAAACTCCGTGCTGAATGTCTGGTGGCAGTAGAACAGCACTGTACGCTGGGCTGACATGGATTGTGTCACTGCTGCTTCTTTCTCTCCGTACAACCCTGCACCATTGTTCTTCAGCCTTGTTTATCCTTAAAACCGACAAAATAGAATAAACCTTGGAGTTCTGTTAGAGAAATCAGAAGTGTCCTATAGGTATTTCCTGTATAGTACATAGTTAATGAAAAAAGTGATAACTATTTTGTTACAATGATCTTTCCAAATTAAAATACCTTTGTTTTACAATTTGAAAGAAAAACAAATGAGTGGTGCTTCACCTTCCATGCGAATTCAAAAGGATTATCTGGATAGTCAAAAATCTTTTGAATAGAAGTTACCAATAAATTCAAAATTAAGACAATAATAAAAATGGAGGGATCTGACAGAGAATACCATTGATACTGCTCTGTAGTGCTCGATAACTGGGTAAATTGGGTAGTGATTTGAGGACCGAAGTTGACAGTGACTATTTCTCTCTCTCTCTCTCCCTCTCTCTCTCTCTCACCCCTGCTCTCTTGCTCTCTCAATCTTTCACTCTTTCGCTCTCTTGCTCTCTGCTTTCTTGCTCTCTTTTTCTCGTCTGATACTGGGGGTTGAATCCAGTGCCTTTGCATTGAGCTACCTTCCCAACCCTCTATTTTTATGGTTTTTTTAATTTTATTTTTATTTTGAGACGGGATTTTGCTAAGTCACTGAGGTCCTAAGCTGGTTTGGAAACCAGCCCTCCTGCCTTAGCCTCTAACGTGTCCACTAGTGCACCTGGCTAGCTGTTCATTCTCAAGCCTAAAGAAAGGAAACTAAAAACTTGGACGTATGCTAAAGTTGAAATACTGAAATAAGGAAAACTATCCAGATTATTCTTTTCTTATGTACTTAGAGTAAAACTCAAGCCTAATAAATATTATAAAATGATAGTAAACAGAAAAATTTGAGAATAAGAACTGGAAGGTATATTTATGTTGAATGTCTTTAATACTTGAAGTATTATGGCTATTATCAACCATTCTCATCACGTATTTCTTGGAACATGCATTGAAAAATATTTAATCACTTTTAACCAATGATTTAAAGTTTCCAACAAATAAGTATTCTATGTTCATTTACATGATCGAATAGTTGTAGATAAAATTGACACAAATTTTATGTAAATATTCTTAGTCAAAGGTAAATACTTGCTATTCCTCTTCTTAGTGTGTTACAAAAGTTTAATTTGATCTTCTGGAGCTAGAGTTAACAGGAATTGTGAAGTAACATACATTTTAAATATTGACCGATTCTTTCTTTGGAATTATTTTGTCATTTTATCCTTTCAATATTTTAAATATTCATGTACAAAAATGGAATGAGCAATAGGACTATGAGGTAATCAAATTACCATCTTATCAAGGCTAATGCTAGGACTGTCTCCTTCATGAATTATCAGTGATTTATTTCACACAGTCACAAAACGTTTAGACGCATTCTACAGGGGCATTCCAGCATCAGATAATATGTCAGATGGTTATTTAGAAAGGATTTGTTAAAACACGGTTGAAAATTTTATAAACTGGATCAAATCTACATGACAATGACTTTATGATTCTCTTCACCTTTTAAAATAAATTACATCTTTTAAAACACAAGGTAATCTGGTGATTTTTTTATGCCATGTATTACAGTAATGATGTGCCAACTAAATCCATTTTTTTATTAAATTAGCTCTTTTAAAAGTAATACGCACATATGCACAATACACACATACATATTAATACATCAATAAACCCTACCATTACAGATTCTATATCTATGTACTTGAAAAGAAATCACATACTTTGTGAATTTTGGCAGCTCTAACTTTAATGAGACTAAAAACCTAGGCTATCCTAGATAGCTTCAAGCTAGAAGATAATACGAAATGACTTTTGGAAAACTTGCTAGTATACAGTTTATGGAATTATTAAGTACCTGCTATTATCATTCAATAGTTATTTTCTAGTACTTCAAAATCTCACTTTACACCAAGGTATATAAGGTAGTACGTGGGCTTGGAACAGCAGATTATGATTTTTCAAATTTAAAAACTAATACACACACTTGGGAAAAAAAATTCTTCTGGAAATATAAAATTTAAAGTAAAAAAAAAAAAAAAGCCGGGCGTGGTGGCGCACGCCTTTAATCCCAGCACTCGGGAGGCTGAGGTAGGCGGAGCGTTGTGAGTTCGAGGCCGGCTTGGGCTACAACGCGAGTGCAAGGCCAGCCTGAGGTACATAGTGCGACCCTTCCTCAAAAAAACCAGGGCTGGGAGTTTGGCTCAGCAGCTTAAGCGCCTGTTTGGCAGGCGCGAGGCTGTGAGTTTGATCCCCGGTGCCGCAAAAAAAAAAAAAAAAAAAAAAAAAAAAAAAATCAGTCTCTCCTGTCCCTCGTTCCCCATCACGTGTCATAGCTTCTCTCAGTTCCTTGGTGGGTTATAAGCAGAATTTTTCTTCTAGGTATGTTTTTTCAGGTTTTATTTTTGCGGGTTCTGGAAAGTAAAGAAAATGCAGGTCTACAAAGTCTGTGACAAATGTGTCTATTTTCAAAGAATGCGGGTCTAAGTTTCTGTGTGTCTTCCTCCAGCTCCCGTCACACCAGCTCTCATTTTCAACATCCCCATTCACTTCCAAGTCCCCAGGGTTTATCTCTGGCTAGAGCCTGCCCCCTGCTGGTTACCTCTGGGGTTGCAGCAAGTCTGGTGTCCTTGTGCCATTGCTGCTGTTTTGAACACAGCATATAAACCTCCTCATCTCTGGTTCCAGAGCTGACCTTAGGCATCAGAGTAACCACGCACCTCGACATTAGACTCCCACTTTGTGCCGTTAGTCCATGCTGCTTACTCAGTCCTAAAACTTGCCTGTGTAGCATTGTGACTCGTTCGCATTGGCGCCATGACCACTGCTTCCCTTATAGCTCGCCTGACCGGCTCCTGTTCTTTCTGCCTTCTCCTTCCCTCACAGCTCCACCCAGGCTGATAGCAGTGCGACTCTTTTATGGAACTTCTGAAGCTCTTGAATCATCTGATGTCAACTTACCTAGAGCCAAACTGAATCTTCGCCTTTGTTACTACTTCTACAACCTGTAAATAAGGTAGAGTCAAAACTCTGAGGTGTTCTCTGGTGCACTGGGCACTGCGATTGGGTCAAACTCTGACTGCCTTTAGGAATCTGTTCTGACTTTGATCAGAGACTAATAAGGGGCTCTGCTCAACAATTTTCACCTAACTCATAGTTGCTCCTAAAGCCTCACCCATATTGTCTCCTCTGGAGTTCCTTGGATTCTGTGTATCTCCGGATCTGAGTCTCTGGATAATTTAGATAATTACCCAAAGCCAAGCTGAAGACTCACAGGTCACACTGATGCTGCTCCAGCTGAGCACTGGAAACCACCTTCTCTGAAAAGTTCTGTCTCTGGCCATGGCGCTGTGCACTTCTCTTGAATAAATGCCCTTAAGTGCGGGGCTTTTTGCATCATGATGCTGTCCCATTTTACTAATTAGAATATTCTTTAGGTTTATAGTCTAACCATGACAGGTGGATTCCAGTATGATTCACTAGACTGGGATATAAACAAGACAGTTTTATCATTTCCTTTTAGACCAAAGAAATTCAACCTCTCCTGCCTCCCTTATATCTGGGAATAGCACCTGATACATTTTCCTGTGTCCTAGTATCATGACTCCTTTGAGATTTACACAATATTTCTCAGTTTTAGTAGAAGAAAATGAGGACAAACGATGCAAATAAATATGTGAAATGATATACAGTGGTTATTTTATGACAAAATGTGTCACGTAACTATACTTTATAAAATTTTCAAATAATTAAGTGTAGAATTAACCCTCAAATTCATCTCTTTACAATCAGTTTGAAAACAAAATGCATATGGTTCTTGTTGGTTCTCAGCAGAATCAGTCCCTCAGGCTGGGCTGGTGCTCCGCCAAGAGTCACCCTGCTATGACCCTGAACAGCGCGGAAGCCTTGTTTCCTTTGCTCAGTTCTAAGGAAGTTTCCAAGTCAGTGTCAGTGTTCATGGCAAAACTGGACCAGATACACCAGACAGTTCTAATCTGTCTTAAAATCTGAACATGTCAGGAGCCAAGCTGAATCGTGTAGCTCCTTATTTATGAATTTGTGAAGAAATATCTCCATTTTATCTAAGTTTTTAAAAATCTCTAACACAGAGAAAGCATACAACCAAAATGCACAGATTCTATGATGCCTACCAAGGAATGCAGGAGACAGAAACTGGAAATAGAAGTGGGAAGTTCAAAGGCAATGGAAGGGAAGGGGTGTAAGTGGGTAGAACTGTGAACTAAGAAAGACAAGACTGGCATTTGCTAAGCACCTCTTATTTTCTAGACATTATGCCCAGCCTGTAAGATACAAGATGTGATTCAACTTTCACAGCAGCCCTATGATCCAATATTATTAGCCCATTTTACAGTCTGTATCAAAGTCCCAGTAGAGCAAAACTTCTAGCTAATTTAGGCAAAACAAAAACAAAAACAAAAACCCTCTGTGTGTGTGTGTGTGTGTGTGTGTGAAAATGACAGAGTGATTCTCGGAATTTTATAAACTGAAGATGAAAACTCAGATTAACGAGTCAGACAACATCAGTTTTCAGGGAGCCAGTGACTCCCTAAAGGAAGGAAATCAGTTTCTCAAAGGAACTCAACAGGAAAATTCAAAATAAGAACTTTAAAAGGAAAATACCTGAGGTTAGTATTTGTTATAGAATGAAATGTGTGTCCTCCAAATTATTTCTTTCTTCTTGTTGTTGTTGTTGGAGCCCTAATCTCTAGTTATTCAGGAGATATCTGTATTTGGAGATGGGACTTTTTAAATAAAGGCGACTAAGTTAAAATAAATCAATTAGAATGGGTTCTAATCCAATCTGCCTGTTGCCATGTTAAGAGAAAATCTAGACACACAAAAGATTCACCAAGGATGCAGAAGAACCAGGGAAAGTCTATGAGAAGACACCAGGAGAAGCTCGCCATCTGCAGGAGAGAAACCTCAGGGGAATTGTATGAAAATAAATTTCTATCTTTAAAGCTACCCCTATGTTACTTGATGCTTTTTTTTTTAATCTCAGGCTAGCAAATTAATACAATCTTTGTTCTATAGTATTACATCTTTAATGAATGAATCTCATTTAAGAATAATAATCATATTGTGTGTTCTAGCATAGGCTTTTGATGATATGAATTAGGAGATGCCTGATTCATAATGCTTGTTAGCGATCACTGTGGCATAGAGGATAAGAGCTGAGGCTGCAGGCACAGAGAGAGCAAATCCTAGTTACTCAATGATTCCTTGTCTCAGTTCCTTATCAGGAACAACAGCATATAATGCACAAATCGCTATGCACATTAAACAGATTAATCTGTGTGAAGGGCTTAGGCTATGGAAAGTGCTTGGAAGTACATTTCCAGGGTTGCAGTCAATGTAATCAGGCCAGGTTCTTTTGTCATATTTTCTTCTCTGGCTATTGGTTCCTACAAGGAATCCTTCTACACTATAGGAGCACTTATATTTCTTACCTTATTTTCCCATTTTGTCTTTTTCTTCTTGTGAATGAAGAAGATACGGCGAGACATTACCAATGACCATTTTGCTTCCATTCATTTCCAGTAACTTCTTCTCCATTTTTTACCCTAAATCAAAAGTGACTTTTTTGGCCCATAGTCACAAAAATATCACCATCAGAGGATCCTTAGAAACAGCCAGTTACGGTTACTGAAGACTTTGTATATGTGATTTCATTCTAGAGTCAAACTATTGTTTTATTTCTATGTGCCTTACAGCTAATAAGTCACGATATAATGAACACTAACTGGGGATACAGCCCAGTAGCATAAGCCTGCCAAGCACAAGGTCCTGAGTTTGATTCACAATAAACCCTCCAAAAACCTTCTTCAGATACAATAAACACTGTTATGGTCGATACATTGTGTCAATTTGAGAAGTTTAGAAGTTTAACTGAGAGACTCAGCAGGGAGCCAGGGTTCTTACTTTGTAAATCTCCTCATCCTGTGCAGAGGATGGCAAGGAGATTTTGTGAGTGCTACATCTGCCTTGAAGGGATAGGGAGTGGCCTGAATACACTATAAAGTAAGAAAAGAGGCTTCCTCTTCCCCATTTTTTGCTCTGGCTGCTGCCTTGAAGTATTGCCCCTGTGCCATGCCACTCTGCCTTGGAGTCAGCTGATTATGGACTGAAACCTCCATAAACTGTAAGCTAAATAAACCTTTTCTTCCCCAGTTTTGGGCACCACATATTTTGTCTCAGCAGGAGAGAAAAGTAACCAAGACAAACAATATCAAAAATAACAACTGATATTGACACAAGTAATAACAAGTCTGTTATTTCTAGTTTCAAGCAGTATTACCAATGCAATTCTTTCTTTGGAATATGAGTTTAATTAAAATTAAAATAATCCTGTAAGCATGTTGTGACACCATCCCCCATGGGCTAAAGAAGTAATATTTATCTCAAAAGCACAATGTTATAATGTATTTTCTTTGTCCTTTCAGCAGACTGAATAAAAATGTATTTCCCACAACCTCTTTAACTAGAGCTTTGATTAACACATTTTTCATTGTATTGTTATGATGACAGCAATGACATTTCTA